>PVJC01016194.1:0-34012 GCA_004026665.1 Murina feae | reverse complement strand
GCTTTTATTAGTTTAGATTATACTGTATCATAACTATTCTGTTATTACTAATAATCATTAATATTTTATGTGCCTAATTTGTAAGTTAAAGTTATCATAGGCATGTATACATAGGAAAAAATAGTATATAGAATTTGGTGCTATCCTGGTTTCAGGCATTCACGTGGGTTCTTAGAATATATCCCCTGCAGATAATGGGGGACTACTGTGTGTTAATTATAGTGTTGAACATTTATTTACCACAGTGAGTCTCAGAATACTTAGTATGTTAGTAAGCATTGTAAATCTTTAAGACTAAAATGTCATCTATTAACTTGAAGCTTATAGACAGTACAAGTTTAGTACAGAGAATGGAATAATAGTAGCAAATAAGTAACATTATTCTGGGAGTATTTATCTTGTTCCCTGGCAGGCATATGCCATCAGTTTGGCCCAAATAAATTCTTATAAAAATTAAAAAAAACATTATTCTGAGAACTACAAGTACCTCAATTCTCAAGTGTTTCTGGGACTCCTAGGGTTTCTCTTGCTACCCAGGGGCATTATCCTTCTTCCCTAGTCCACGCCAGAGACTTACTGAGGTGCTGCTGAAATTTAAAATAACAGTGCAGCCCAAGACTATTTGGCTCAGTGGGAAGAGCATCAGCCTACAGACTGAGAGGGCCCATTCTAGCCAAGGGCACATACCTGGGTTGCGGGCTAGATCCCCCAGTAGGGGATGTGCAGGAGGCAGCCGATCAATGATTCTCTCTCGTCATTGATGTTTCTATCTCTCTCTCTTCCTTCCTTTCTGAAATCAATAAAGATACACACACACATATACACTAGGGGCCCAGTGCACAAAAATTTGTGCATTCGGCAGGGGGTCCCTCACCCTGGCCTGTGCCCTCTTGCAGTCTGGGACTCCTTGGGGGATGTCCACCTGCTGGCATGCCTGGCCAGCCTGGGTGAGGGGCTGATGGCTATTTGCAGGCTGGCCAAGCCCCCAGTGGGGACCCTCACCCCATGGAGGTGTGACCAGCCTGGAGGGGTTGAGGGCCATTTTCAGGCTGCCCACAGCTCCCATTGACGGGCCATTTTCAGGCTGCCCACAGCTCCTATTGACCCAACATCCCAGCAAGGCTGGCTGGAATCAGGATTCTGGGGCTTATTTATCTTCTGTAGTTGAAACATTGTTGCCTTGAGTGGAGGCCTAGGCAGGCAACAAAACCTCCTGTTTGCTTCAGCTCCATGGCTTCTATAATTGAAACATTGTGGCTTTGAGCAGAGGCTCGGCTGGCCTAGGCAGGCAGTTTCAACTCCATTGCTGGTGCAACAGAAGGTTCCTGTTTGCTCTAGCTCCGTGGCTGCTAGCTGCCATCTTGGCTGGGTTAATTTGCATACAACCACTCTGATTGGCTGGTGGGCATGGCTTGGTTGGTGGGAGTGGCTTAGGTGTCTCGAAGTGATGGTTAATTTGCATATTACTCTTTTATTAGATTATATATATATTTTTAAATAAATAAAATGGCAGTGCAGATAAAATTATAAATATCACATATGTCACCACTTTATAAACCTCTACTGATTCCTTCCCCAATAGAATTGTTTGCCTCCCCATTATCTATATTTCAAATCATTTTTTAAATATATCTTTATTGTTCAGATTATTACAGAAGTTCTTTTTTTTTAAACCCCATAGCTCCCCTCCACCTGGTTCTCCCCTCCACTCCGTGCCCTTACCCCCACCACTGTCTTCATCTATAGATGTAAGATTTTTGTCCAGTCTCTTCCCATACCCCTCACACCCCCTTCCCCCTGAGAATTGTCAGTCCACTCCCTTTCTATGCTCTTACTTCTATTCTATTCACCAGTTTATTCTGTTCATCAGATATTTCTATTGACTTAATTGTTATATTCACTGGTTGATAGGTATTTGTTGTCACTTTGTTGTTCATAATTTTTATCTTTACCTGTTTCTTCTTCTTCCTCTTCTTAAAGAATGCCCTTCAACATTTCAAATAATCCTGGTTTGGTGGTGATGAATTCCTTTAGCTTTTTCTTCTCTGTGAAGCTCTTTAGCTGACCATCAATTTTACATGATAGCATTGCTGGGTAAAGTAATCTTGGTTTTAGGTTCTTGCTATTCATCACTTTGAATATTTCTTGCCACTCCCTTCTGGCCTGCATGGTTTCTGTTGAGAAATCAGCTGACAGTCATATGGGTACTCCCTTGTAGGTAATTAACTGTTTTGCTCTTGCTGCTTTTAATATTCTCTCTTTGTCTTTTGCCCTTGGCATTTTAATTATGATGTGTCTTGGTGTGGTTCCCTTTGGATTCCTTTTGTTTGGGTTTCTCTGTGCTTCTTGGACTTGTAAGTCCATTTCTTTCACCAGGTAGGGGAGGCTTTCTGTCATTATTTCTTCAAATAGATTTTCAATATCTTGCTGTCTCTCTTCGTCTGGCACCCCTATAATTCTGATGTTGGTACGCTTGAAGTTGTCCCAGAGCTCCTTACACTATCTTCATATTTTTGGATTCTTTTTGCTTTTTTCTTTTCTGATTGGCTGGTTTTTGCTTCCTGGTATTTCATATATTTGACTTGATTCTTGTGATCCTCTAGTCTGCTGTTGGATCTCTGTATGTTATTCTTTATTTCAGTCAGTGTATGCTTAATTTCTGATTGGCCCTTTTCCATTTTTTTTTGGTATTCTCATTAAGACCCTTGAAGGTCTCACTTAGTTCCTCAGAGGTTCATAGAAGATTCTTTAGTAGCTTTATAACTGTGGTTCTGAACTCTATATCTAGTCATTTTCTTTCCTCCGTTTCTGTCATTTGTGATCCATTTCTTTGTCTCTGCATTTTGGCTGCTTCTCTGCATTGATAGAGTGGTGTTTTCTGTCCCATCTGCAGTCTGTTAATTTAGGCTGCAGGCAGACAGGTGAACAGCTTGGGGCGAGGTCTCAGAGTCACTGGGGTGGAGCTACCTGCAATGGTTACCCCTCAGCCAGCTCTGAATTTTCCACACCCTGGCATCTGCACACCCCTAAGTCCCCAAGTCTCAGAGCTCTGCATCAGTGATCACTGTGAACAGCTCTGCTTGAATGGGAGTGTCGTCTTCCGCCCCATTGCCAGACCACCCACAAAGCATTCAGTGCGACCCCGGAGCAGCTTCTAAACCCTTCTGAGCCACGGACTCAGGTGCAGCAGCCACCTTCACCCTTTCGCATCGCCCCCACCCTTTCGCACGTCCATACCTCTGTTTTGGTGCCGAGAACTTCTATTCAGTCTCAATGCACTCCTTCTCTTGCCTTCTAGTTGTAAAGCTTCCACTCCCTTGGTTCAGGAGTATGGTTGTTTAGCTTTATTGTTGTATTTTTCAAATGTGTTTGTGGGAAGCTGTGTATTCAGGTATATACCTTATGCCACCATCTTCTATTCAAATCATTTTTTTATACCTGCAATGTGTTATTGAAGTCATTTTGGCCTTTTGGTTATATTTTCTATCTACTCTAATAAAAGTGTAATATTGAAATTGACCATTTCTATGGGACGCCTAAGCCACGCCCACCAGCCAATCAGAGCAGTTGTATGCAAATTAACTCAGCCAAGATGGAGGCTAGCAGTGCAACCGCGGAGGCGGGTGCAGTGCAGGTGGCAGGGTGAGCGGGGCGTTCGGGGCAGGTGACCAGCTGGGGTGTGTGAGGTGGGCGGGGCACAATGGACAGGTGCTGGGTGGTGTGTGTGAGGTGGGTGGGGTGCAATGGGCAGTGGCTGGCCACAGGTTGGGTGGGTACAGGCTGGGCTGAGGGACCCCCCAGTGCACAATATATTGTGCACCAGGCTCCTAGTTAGATTATAATATCCTTGAGAGCAACCTCTGGACCTCTTTAGCTTCATATCCTTGATAACCAGCATAAGTTGTGGCTCATGGAATAGAATTAATAATTATTTATCCTATTTATTAGTAACAGAGGGAGAAAGAACAGGCTTAGGAAGGCAGATGCCATCAGGGTGAGCTACAAGCCCATGGCTCTATTCTCACAAATTAGACAGTAAAAATTATGGTTACCCTTATGAATGCTATCACCCACACTATTTTACATACACTATTAAAGAACAGTTTTTTAAAGAGGGCATAATTGTTATACTCAGGGAATTATAAAACAAGCAAAAGATAAGTTATTTAACTTATCTATTATTGAGGGAGCCAGTAAGCTCTTACAAGTCGCTAAAAGGTGAATTTCAAGAACCACACATAAGGATGAGCAGTAAGAAAAACTGAAGGAAATTTACAACTAGAGGCAAAACAGATCTACTAACACAACAATAATCAGTTACACCCTACCAGAAATAACTAATTTGCATTTCTATGAACAAAGGTCATTTATATTATTACCCATTTTCTACAACTTACAGAGTTTTAAATAGCTTAAAGACAATGAAAAGCAGATAACCCAGATGGGTACACTATGGAGAAGACCCACTAATCCTTTCTTCCTATTTCAAAATCTTTCACAGTCTTTCCTAACAACTCTCATTAGTACCGAGAGATGGCAACTGCTTCTTATTATTATTACATAGAAGCATTACAACTGATTCTTATTATTATTCTTATATGTCTTTTTATTATAATCTTCTAGTATTTATACTGCAGTTTAATAAAACTGGAGCTTGTTTGAGAAACAGTGAGAGGGAGAATGTTTCCTTTAGAATATTCTGCCTCTTCTTGGTTCAATTTACCCCACTGCTCTTTACTGTTAAGGTGAGTTATGGCATTTGATGGCTCCATGGTTAGTTATGTAAACAGACCTCAAGAGAGCACCCAGACCCCCATCATTCCTCTAGCAGAAATGTCAAGACCAAACTAAACCTCTCCCTTTTTTTAAAAAAAAAATATTTTTATTGATTTCAAAGAGAAGGAGAGAGGGATAGAGAGATAGAAACATCAATGATGAGAGAGAATCATTGATTGGCTGCCTCTTGCATGCCTCCTCCTAGGATTCGAGCTCACAACCTGGGACCCTTCAGTCTCTAGGTTGATTATCCACCCACTGAACCAAACTGTCTAGGACAAACTTTCCCTTTTAATATATCTATTTAATATTTTCTCATCTCAAATAGCATATTATGTTTCGTGAAGAAAGGAATGATCATATTGTTTTTATTCACCAAAGCACCTGAAACAATTCTGGATTCATAGTCCTCAATAAATACTTCTATTTGTGAAAAATATTTTTCCCTCTCACTCATCTACTGTTTTTTAAAAATTTTTTATTGATTAAGTTATTACATATGTATCTTTATCCCCACATTACTCCCCATCCCCCTTCCACTCATGCCCTCACCCCTGCCCCCCTGTTGTCTGTGTCCATTGGTTAGGCCTATATGCTTGCATGTAAGTCTTTTGGCTGATCATTTTTATAAGAAGATCAAAGTCTAAAACAACTTTAAGTATTATATGTTTGTTCTTTTAAAAAAGAAAAAGGCTTTTTCTATTTTTCTATTGGAATTTTAAGTGACCATAATTTTTCTCCTGGGGGAGGGTGTCTGTAGTTGAAGCAATCTTTCTTTCTTTTTCTCTTTATTTGTTCATCATGCATTTTTTTTGGATATATGTTCACTTTATATTTTCAGTTTTATTTTTATAATAAACATTTATTGTTCAGATTATTGCAGTTGTTCCTCTTTTTTTCCCCCCATAACTCCCCTCCTCCTGGTTTCCACCCCACCCCATACCCTTACTGCCCCATAACTGTCCTCTTGCTTAGGTGTAAGATTTTTGTCCAATCTCTTCCTGCAACCCCCACAACCCTTTCCCCCTGAGAATTGTCAGTCCTCTCCCTTTCTATGCCCCTGATCCTATTATACTCACCAGTTTATTCTGTTCATCAGAATTTTTATTCACTTGATTTTTATATTCACTTGTGATAGATATGTATTTGTTGTCACTTTGTTGTTCATAATTTTTATCTTTACCTTTTTCTTCTTCTACTATTCTTGAAGAATACCCTTCAGCATTTCATATAATCCTGGTTTGGTGGTAATGAACTCCTTTAGCTTTTTCTTATCTGTGAAGCTCTTTATCTGACCTTCAATTCTGAATGATAGCTTTGTTGGGTAGAGTAATCTTGGTTGTAGGTTCTCGCTATTCATCACTTTGTATATTTCTTGCCACTCCCTTCAGGCCTGCATAGTTTCTGTTGAGAAATCAGCTCACCATCATATGGATACTCCCTGTAGGTAACTAACTGTTTTTCTCTTACTGCTTTTAATATTCCCACTTTGTCTTTTTCCCTTGGCATTTTAATTATGATGTGTCTTGGTGTGTTCCTCTTTGGATTCCTCTTGTTTGGGGTTCTCTGCAATTCCTGGACTTGTAAGTCTATTTATTTCACCAGGTAAGGGAAGTTTTCTGTCAATATTTCTTCAAATAGGTTTTCAATATCTTGCTCGCTTTCTTCTTCTGGCACCCCCATAATTTGGATGTTGGTACGCTTGAAGTTGTCCCAGAGGCTCCTTACACTATCTTCATATTTTTGGAATCTTTTTTCTCTTTTTGCTTTCACAGTTGGGTATTTTTTGCTTCTTTGTATTTCATATCTTTGACTTGATTCTTGGGATCTCTAGCCTGCTGTTGAATCTCTGTATATTATTCTTTATTTCAGTTAGTGTATGCTTAATTTCTGATTGGTCCTTTTTCATATCCTTGAGGGTCTCACTAAATTTCTCAGAGGTTTCTAGAAGATTCTTGAGTAACCTTATAACCATGGTTTTGAACTCTATACACAGTGGTTTGCTTTCCTCCATATCTTTCATTTGTGACATCTTTTTTCGTCTCCACATTTTGGCTGCTTCCCTGTGTTGATAGAGTGCCTTGTGTGCTCAGTGGTTTATAAGGCCAGTGGCTCAACATCTCCAATCACCTGAGGTAGACATCCTTGATGCACCCCTTTTTGGGCTGTGTGCACAGTTTTGTTGTAGTTAAGTCTTGATTGCTGTTGGTATAACTGAGACGAATTGACCTCCAGGCCAATTGGCTGTGAGGACCAGTTGTGTCTACAATGGAAGAGCTGCTATGCTGGAGGCACCCTTATGGGGCAGGATTTACTTCAGTGGGACTTTGGTGCTCACTGAGTCTGCCCCTTATATGTGTTGTTTATGGATGTGAAGAGTTATAATCTGGTATGGTCTCACACTGACCACTGGGTACACTGGCTCTTGGATTTCCAAGGAGGTGCAAAGTCAGCTACTGCCTGAGGCCACCCAGCAGGAGCTACAGAGACATCTGCAAATTCCTCCTCTCTATTTGGAGTTTGGAAGTGCCCAGATGAGGCCCAGCTGTGAAGCAAGGCAGGCTGCTGCTGCTGCTGGGCCTTGGGCCTTCTTTCGGAAGCTTTGGAGCTATCTGACTCAGCTGCAGTTTGTTAGGTTTTAGGCTGTAAAAGGACAGGCTATTTATATGCAAAAGCCACTGCACACAGCTCGGGTGGGTTTGTAAATTGGGTGAGGCGGGGTCTCAGGGAATCACCAGGGCAGAACAAACAGCAATGGCTGACAGTTGGCCCTGTACCAGAGAGGTCCCGAGGTCTCTGTGTCTTGCATCCCCGTGCAGGAATAATGATTGCTGTGCGTATCTCTGAAATAAAGCTGCCCTCGCATTCTGGCCCAATGCCAGACAGTCCAGTTTCTCCCCGTATGAGTCTGGGTCCCCAGAGTCTCATCCTGAACTGGAGTTAAGAGCAATCAGGAGCTTATATCTCCTCCTAATTGAAAAAAACAACAACAGTGCACCCAGTTGCCAGACCGTTTCACACATGCCTCTGTACCTCCGCTCCTCCTACCAGTCTCAATGTGCTTTTTTCTTTCCTTCTATTTGTAGAACTTCCACTCAGCCAGCTTTCCCGTAGCTCTGGATGATATTTGTGTTTTGTCTTTTAGTTGCAGTTTTGATGTGGTTGTGAGAGGCAGCAAGTACAGGTGTTTACCTATGCCACCATTTTGGCTGTCCTCTGGAGCAATCTTTCTTGAGATTATATCCCCAATTCCTACTTTCTCTGATCTATGCCCTGAATCTTCTCTATATTATACCGTTTAAAAGTGCACTCACATACCTACAAATGCACAAAATATTTTCTACATCTCCCTTGAATAGGGGAGAAAATTGAGATAATTATAGATGGAATAGAGGGATGACGCACATTCATTTGAGAACATGTATCAAAATTATTTGTTCAGTTTTTTCAATAATATGTCATTTTGTGGGGTCACAGACCATAGTGAGCTATGTTTCAATGAATGTAAAGTTTAGCATTGTTGGTACAGAGAGAGAAAGCAAACTATTTATCTAGTTATTACAGAATATTATAAATAGTATGTATTATCATCTATAAATGATTGGGAGAAAACAATTTTATTTCTGTTACATATCTCTGCATATTTTGCTTTCCAAAAAGCTGTCATGCATAATACTTGCAGCAGGCAAATGCTAACATCCTTCACTAGCCATATTAAAAGTCAAAGAACTTACAGCTTCTATATTATCTTACCTAAACTATACTGTTATAGTTTTTGAGTTTGTTGGATGGCATTACAAAAAAAAACAAAACAAAAAACAAACAAACAAAAAACCTATTTGATTTTATCAGACATAAGATATAAGGCTCAGGGGATGTTGATTTTTGAAGGCCCACTCTGCCTCTTTAGATTAGCCTATATCTGCATCATTGCATGATTGCAGGATGGGAAAGTTGGACTAGCAGGTATCTGGCCTTGAAAGACAAATTAGTGTCTGCAATTATATGACAAACTTACCTTCCTTGTGAAATTTTACTAACCCTGGACATTTTTCTCATCTTCTGGAAACAGAAGCCAATAACCAGCTCAATTATTACCTAAATGTGTCATTCTAAAGATTGCTGACCTCTGCATCTTCATGATATCATATGCTTAAAGTCTTGAGTGAGAGAAAAAGTCTTAAGCCTCAAGGATCTGGGGTCCATGGTGTGGAGCATCATTTCAGAGATATTGTGGGAAACTAGATGGTGATGACTTAGCAATGAGAATGTGGTAGCGCTTTGTAACTACCTTACATTGGACGTACTGTATCATTCCATTTGGGCTTTATTATTATAGCAATAAAACCTGTCCTCCAGTGTTATTTCAAATGCCTTTGCTTACATTACTTATTTCCTTTTTAGCAATACTTTCATGCGGGAGGAAATGGCCTCAAAAAGAATTTCTTGGAGAAAAGCCCAGATCTTCAATCTCTGAGATATGCTCTCAGTCTTTATACCCAAACGACTGATGCCTTGATAAAGAAGTTCATAGACACTCAAACCTCACAGAGTAAGTAACACATTGAATGTGATAATAAACTGAACACCTAGGTAAAATTCAACATAAGAATTATTATAAATAGTATTAATAATTTTACTATAATACATTAAAGCTATAAGAATGGAGGACATGGTTAATATAAAATTACCAAATTTTTAGTACTCATAAATTATAATCTTATGAATAATTTCAATATTAGTAGGGTATGATTAATACTAAAACTGTATTAAATGGTTGACTCTTCTTGACTAACTTCAAAAAAAATTAGCAAAACCTAGTTTTGAATATCCATAACTATGATAGACTCTTCAATATAGTATAAAAGATTCAGTGTTTGTTGGCAACTTCCTAAAAGTGATAATTCCTCAAATCCTGATTTCAAATGTAAAATCTCCTGCTTTAGTGTTTCCAGAAGGGAAATCTAATCTTATCCTAATTTTATATGAGAATGGTTTTCAACTTTTACTTTGAAATGGACCAAGAGGTAAGTATTTTATTTAAAACTCAAATCTGTTTCATAAGGCGAAATTCCCAACTCATAAGCTTCTAGGACATTACTGTTAACCTTTATTTCAAGTTGCTTTGTGATTGATTATATTTTGATAATTATATGCATTTATGATCAGGCATTTCTGAGAGATTATTGAAAATGTCAGTATGAGTCAAAAAGACCCAAATGCAGACTAAAACTCTAGAACGTAATAAATCATGCCACAGAAATCATAAATATAAACAAAAGGATATGGTGTTCATTCATGAGAGATCCTCAGAAAAGAAAGATTTTCAAATTTCCTGTGATGAAAATACTCCAGACTTATTTTTTCTATAGACATTTAACTTTTCTAACTACATCAAAGATAATGTCAAGGTAAAGTGCTATGTAGGTGTTTGGCCTGTCTTTAACACTTGGTACTTTCTGATAGTGTCCACTTAAATGCTCTTTTTTTTCTTCATGATATGCAAATCTAGCCTACATCTTGGGGTTGTGTTGTGGATCAACACTCGCGAGAATAAGACTACCGACTCTAACTAGGTCTTAAGCAGCAAGCAAGGATTTATTGTGCTGGCCAGCAGACTGTACAGGCACCTCCGTACAGGGAGCCCTTCGCCTCTAACAGTGCCAACCTTGGTGCTAAGCAAGCTTTTATTCACAGAAACCACAAACGTAATCAGGGCCTTGATGTGCAGGTGTCAGGAAGTAGGAAACTTGGTGTTATGTCTGGGAACCCATCCTTGAAACAGATTTGAAAATTTCTCAGTGACATTTAACTCATTAGTGGTTATCTCACTGGTGGCCTTGAAAACAGCACAGTTCTATCCAATTAAAAAATACATCTGGCATGGCATGAGAGTATGGGCATATCTAGTCTCCGGCCTACAAGGTCAGACAGCTAAGTTTATCTTCCTCATTATTTAAGTAGACTAAAGCAGGCTAGAGAGCAAAGTTACATTTAACCCATCACACTCCCTACTGGTCTTAGGAGACGAATTCAGACCCTGGATTCGTTGCTAGTATCCACTAGCTGAGAGTATTGGGTGTGCAGGACCATGAGTTTGACAGCTTGAATTTGGTCTTGAATAAAATTGAGGAGACACTTGAGCAGGCAGGGTCTGAAAATGAGACCTACTATTAGTAAGAAGAGGGGCCCTGCTACAGTGGATAGGAGGGTTGTGAGCCAGGGGGACCAGGAGAACAGATTCTCATACCAGTTCCCCTTTGCCTTATGAGCCTCTTCTCTGTCTGCCAGCCGTTTTCTTAATTAACTTAAACTTTCTCTGATTACCCTGGAGTGGTTAGTATAGAAACAGCATGCCTCCTCTAATGCTAGGCACAGACCCCATTGTTTCAGGAAGAGTAGGTTGAGCCCCCTCCTATTTTGTAAGACTACTTCAGCTAAGGACCCTACTGATTTCTCCAACTGTTCTATGGATTTTTCTAGGGTACTCAGGTCCTGGCCAATTTGACTACCCAATTCTTGGTAGTTCTGGTGCCCAGTAACCAGGGCAGCTGTCCCTACAGTGGCATACCTGGTAAGCCCTAATCCCACAAGGAGGAGAACTAAGATTGGAGCCCTTTTGGACCATCTGGGTTCAAGCTTGCGATGTCTCGCCCTTCTTCTCCCGAGTAATAGTAAACCTGGGGCAAAATATGGGTTAAGATATATAGTCTGGGGTCCGCACAGGGTGCTGCAAAGTGAGGGAAAAGGTGCATGGTGTAATCCCTGCTGTGCAAGCCCACCAGGTTCCGTCTGTGGCTACCAGGTAAGTGGGCATTTCCCCTTGAGTAGTTTCTAGGTAGCAGGATGGTGGTGTCACAGACTTTGGAAAACACAAGTTCCCGTCCCTTGGACTTCCTCTAAAGTGATGGTCGCTGGTTCGTGTCCCCAAAGGCATAGTCTATCTGGAAGCTCCTCTACTGAAAAGTTATGAATGTCCATGTCCTGGCCCCCAATGGAGGCATTTGTCCCAAAATCAACATAGTAGGGCAGCTCAAGGTTAAGGCAGAGCCAGAAATCTGCTGTTAGTTTCTAGGAGGTCTTGTTCAGGAACTGTAACATTGCACTCAGGGTCCCTAGGAGTCCTTGGTGTGCCATTTAGGCCTGGTATGGGGTGGTTGCTGGAGGTGAGGACTGGCCAATGACTGTCCCATCTATGATTTGGGTCACCTCCCAGAAGTACTTCGGGGGACAGTGGGCATTCCCATAAACCCCAATGAGGAGGCTGAGAACCAGAATACTCAGACCGGGGCCCTTTTCAGCCTGACCTTGAGTGGGTCCATTGTTCGTTCGATGGACCATCTTTCAGCTGTATCTTAAGCCTTTTTGATTTGGGTATGGTGAATCCAGTGCCTCTTTCCTGCAACCTTGACTGCAGTTGAGGTGCTCAGGATCACCTGGAATGAGACGTCCCAGTGGGGCTTGAGGCTACTGGGCTCATGGCGCTTCACCAAGCCCAGGTCCCCTAGAACATAGATGGGATGAGCCACGGGCGACTGCTTCTGGTCCTCTTTATGTGCTGCCTGCACCAGCTGGTAGACTGATGTGGAACAGTTCTGAAGTGCCTATAAGAACTTAAGAAATTATGGGTAGACAACTGGGCAAGCTCCTCTTCCCATAAGCGGGGAAGGAGGGATGGTGGTCTGCCAAACATGATTTAGTTATCTGGGGGGGTATGACCAGTAGTACCTCAAGGGGCCCTACTGATCTTAGGGCAGCCTCCTGAGCTGCTTTCTCTGCAGCCTAGTTCCCTCTTGCTTCTGGGGAGTCCCCTTGTCGTACATACATAGAGGTGGAAAGACTTAGTTACATCTGGTAGTGCCAGTTAGCCCATCGTCCTGCTCTGCTCATGTCTGTCTAACTGCCTACTATATTACCTCAAGGATTCTGGCTCTGAATTCTTTCAGGGAAAATGGCTGTTGAATTTCTCTTCTGTAGCTGCTTCATGCTGAGGAGGGACGGAGTTTTTCTCTCAGAACCAAAAGATCCTTACTGTCTCTCAGAGGGACAATGAGGCCTGGGCCCAGAAGGAGGTGGGCTTGTGACCTGGAGGAAACAAACTGTAACAAATGGTCTGGTGGAAAGGAAACAAAACATTTTAGTTTTAATAAATGTTTAATAAATTCTATTTAATAATTTATTAGAAATAGAAATTTTCTCCTCAAAATTGCCTTTGTTTATTAAAAGAGCCAAGTTAAGACTAATTTTCCTATTGTATTCAATTTGGCCTGATTGTTTGCATAAACACAACAAGAATGGTAACTGACTACTTTTGCTGGAATTTCTTGATTGAATTTTAATGTGCCCTGGAGGGCCAGGAAGCCAAGCCATCCAGCTGCCGTCAGGCCTGCCTGCAGTATCTGCTGAGTTAGGTGAATCCCTCACTTGTAGCAACTCCACCTGGGCCCACGCCCTAGGTTTAAAGGCCCATCTCAGTATCCCTCCTACTCATTGTGGCCCAGAGCATGTGGGGGTTCTGCAGGAATGCAGAGGCATCCTTATTGCTCCCCTTCAACTCTAACCAACCACCAGTGATGGTAGGTAGGACATGGGCCTGACGCTCCAGCACCAGCCATTTTCAGGGCTCCCAAGCAGGATACCAGGCTTTTTCCGTGGCACTCTTATTGGCTTTAAGTCTTCAGAGTCCAGACAGGGCTCTTTAAAACATGATACTCCAGTCAAAGTTTTTGGTTAATAAAACTACTAGTAGGAACCGGTCTTATTGAATTTATGCAAAGAAATGTATTGTCATGATTTATTAAGCATTGCCAAGTTTCAGAGGAATTATATAAGGAGAAAAATATACTGACCTGTTTTAAGATCTTCTGATTTTCCTTGTCAGCCCTTTTTATGGACTCTTCAGAGTACTATAACTGTTTTCAAATGGCAAGAATAAATTTACAATGTGTCTATATTCAAATAGTTACAGCTGTCCTTGTAGTAGGGCTCCTCTTACTTGACTTGTTCTCTCAGAACGGACTAAGGGAGCTTTATTTCTTTACAGGGTTTGACATGTCACAGGACCTCACAAGGTCTGTAATTCCTGTAACAGAGGGCTAGTATTAAGCACTTTACTACTTTCCTCTGTTCTAAACAGGCCTTCCCCAGTTTCCTACAGTTGAAGTTTGTGCCACCCCTAACATGAGCGTAGTCACACAGGCCTGCAAGACAGTATACAGACTGCCAACTGTCTCTCAATAGAGACCAAAACCTCATGGGTATTCTTTGCCCAGTTGGGCACCTGCCCTTTTGACAACTGCATTTAAATCTGTTAAGAGAATTAAAGATTACTATATTTACATAATGAAGTATAACATTGGCACTGTGGCTGCTTCTGACAGCTAAATCTTCTGCTTCTACCATGACATATGGTAAGGCTATACAAACATCTTAGGGAGGTGACTAAAGTCTATTCTGGACTTTCCTACACAAAGCAAAATTGTCCTTGTCTCTCTGGAGCCATTTCCATGAAGACGCAGGCATCATCTAAGTCTATTATATAGTTTTCTGCAGGCCACTGTCAGGGCTAAGTACAGTGGCTGGCTCCTCTTTCCAGCCACAAACACAGTCTGTTCAATTCCCCAAAATCTATTCTGGCATGGAAGAAAGTTGCTTCGCTGTATACAGGTAGCTTAACCCCTATACAACTGGGCTTGGACCTCTGCCTAGCAAACTGCAGTCTATAGGTTTAATATGCAGCCTCTGGTCCTCCCAACCCAATGGAGTCTCTGCCAGTCCCTTAGTCAGACTTCTACTCTCTCGGAGAATTTCAAACTCCTGCAGGCTCCCTTCCTGGTCCAGGGAGAGCACCTGTCCTTTGTCCTTTTGTTAACCTGTTTACTAGTTACAGGATCCTACTATACCCGCTACCTGTATTCACACTCTCTTTCCATCAGTCCCCTTTGTGGCAGAGTAGCGATCAGGCCTCTCCTAAGGGAGTGCACTGGAAGGGGATATTAGCCCCTCCTATTCCAGCAGCAACAGGTAGTGAACCCTTTCAGTACATTTGCAAACAGGGAGCTTTCGCTAGCTCTATCTGCATCTTTGATAGATCCCAGGCTCGCTGCTTTATTTACTGGTTTCTGTTTTAACTGCTGTAGCCAGCAAGCCAAAGGCCCAAGTTTTGTATTGCTTGTTGTAAAACATTCATTACTCATTGGGAGGCAGCGGGGCAGCTCTAGTGTCAGGTATATTTCTGCTGTCACCCACTTTTCTCACTCTGGTGGCTTCTTCCAGGGCCCCTGCAGGCAGCTTGAGCATTCAGCCCCCCTACCTCTCTTCTTTCACCTAGCTCTCAGGGGCTGAGTCTGCCTAGCAACCAGTTCTAAATCACTAGGGCAGCTGTGGACTGCAACTCCATTTCTCCTCCACTTGGCTCCTGGGAGTTTAGTTTTGGTAAGTAAAAATCAACAAAAGCCTATCTCTTCCTGCTCTCCCTGCCGGCACCCCCCCCCCCACACACACACACATACTTTTCTGTATAAACCATTTACTCTGTCCTTAGCTCTTCTCCCTCTCTTCTCCCTCTGAAGGGGGGGGGGTGTTCTAGAGGGAACAGCCTTTTCTCAAAAAGAGGCAGGGGCTCTGGGTTCCCCTCAGATGCACCCCGAGGAAGTGGCACATAGCGGGTCGTCTAATCTGCAGGGAATTCTCTTCCTGGTCATTCTGAAGAATGGGCTGAGCTTTCCCTTTCCCCAGAGTGGCCAACAGAACTGTCAGTCTCTGTCCCAATTGTTTTTGTTGGCTTAGACAAGTCTTTAGTCACCGGGGTTTCTTCGGTCAGGATGTCAACCCAGCCATATATAGCATGATGGACCCAGTAGGCAGTCGTGAGGTTGACAGACCCCACATTTGGCCAGCCAACCTGAAATGTGGGCCACTCCCTTTCACAGAATTGCTGTAAATCAAAAGCATTAACATCATATCCTCAGTCTCCAGCTCTCTTCTTGAAGTCCTGAAAATTCTTAAGAAAACATTGCAGTGGGGAGCACATAGAAGCAGACGACCCCTGTCCCATTTTGGTAACAAACACCAAGACACCAAAGACCAGATAGACATGTCCTGTGCAACCAAAAGTCACACTAGCCTGTTGCCGTGATCATGACGGAGTCGGGAAGTAGTGCTGTGTCCAGCCCTCCACTTGCCTCCCCACTGTGAGATCTAACCCCAGGTGCCTCCTTACCTCCTGCAGGATTTTTCAATAAGTCCTCACTGCTTCCCGAAGGTGGATGGGGGAGAGCCTCCTGCCCTAGATAGGGGGTCCCTCTCACCCCTGCTTAAAATTTAAATCATATCCTTTCGATCATTTTAATAACTCATTTTCCGCTAAAGTGAAGTATAATGTAGTTTAATTTGAAATAGAAATGAGAGAGCTACAGATTCACATTTTGGAATCTATTAATATGCTTCAATACATGAATTATATATACAAAGTATTAATTATTCTAATTATGTTTCTTAAACTATCAAAAATATGTCTACAGTAGAAAAGAAACTCTTTGTGGAAGTGGTTCACTGTGGTCTTTTCTTACCAGAAATGTAGGAGAACTTAACATTAATAATATTTATTTGGTAGAAAAACTGGCATCAAAATAAAGAAATGAGCTTTGGAGTCAAAGTCTATACTGAAACTTCAGCTGGCTGCCACCTGTGAAAGAAGAGGCTCAGGAATGTCTTCAGCTTACATGGAGAAATAATAGTAAAGTCCACTTGGCCACCTTCAGTTTAATACTGATTTGAAAGCATTATTTTAAGTAGTTTCTCACTTTATCTGATAAGCCTTTTGAGATAACCAGAGATCCAGAATCCCATCCAGCAACTATCAATTCCTGCCGTATCCCTGGGATAATAGAATACAACTAGCTGGCATTGCCTTCCAAGACCAGAGGTTAGCACATCTCGGAGGCACAAGTGGGAAAGTGGAGCTTTCATGGGCATTGGCTTTCGGTGTCGCAGTCAGTCTGATGGCGTTCAAAGCTTGATGAGGCTCTTCAGGGGAGTCATAAAGCTGTGCACAAATAGCTTTAATCAGAGCATGTGTTTGATATGTGACAGGGTTCTGCGTACACTGAATATTTTCCCAAAGTAAAAATGGCAAATGTTAGGTACACTCACAGTAATGCTCAGCAACACTGTGATCCAGGCATGTTGTCTACCACTTTGCTATTCTTTGAAATAATCCTGGGAGGCCAGTAATGTATCCATATTTCTCAAGGTAAGAAACTGAGGCACAAATAGATTGAGAGATTTGCTAGAGTTATATAGATAAGTGGCAGAGACAGTGCCCTTCCCACAATCTCACTTATTTTATTCAACAAAGAAATTAGAATATAAAATTATTACTTTCTACAGCCCATATTTTCTTCTTTGCTCTGAATAATTGGTTTTACTTCACTTTTCATTTTACTGTGACTAGCCCTTCTGTTCTGGAGATCATCTTTTAAGTTAATACTTTTTTTTCTATGTCTGCAACAAACTCTATCCCCCAAATTATTTCTTTGTAATTGAATTTGTTGGGGTGTCATGGGTTAATGAAATCATATAGGTTTCAGGTATGCAATTCAGTATATTTCTATTGTGTGTTTACCACCCCAAATCAAATCTCCTTCCATCACTGTTTATCCTCTTTACTCTCTTCTACGTCCCTCATCCCCCTTTCCCTCTGACTGTTGTCTGTGTTTTTGAGTGGTTTTTTTCTTTACTTAATCCCTTCACCTTTTTCACCCATCCCCCAACACCCCTCCCCTCTGACAGCTGTCAGTCTGTTCTCTAAATCTATGAGTCTGTTTCTATTTTGTTTGTTAGTTTATTTTGTTCATAATATTCCACATATAAGTGAAATTATATGATATTTGTCTTTCTCTGACTGGCTTTACTTCACATAACATAATACCCTCAGGTCTATCCATGCTATTGCAAATGGTAATATTTCCTTCTTTTTTATGGCTAAGTAGTATCCCATTGTGCAAAGGTACCACAGCCTTTTTATCTTCTCAGTCATTGATGGACACTTGGGCTGCATCCAAATCTTGGCTATTGTAATAACTCTGCAATGAACATGGGGGTGCATATATTATTTCTAATTAGTGTTTTGGTTTCTTTGGATATATTCCCAGAAGTGGAATTTCTGGGTCATTGGGCAGTTCCATTTTTCATTTTCTGAGGTAACTCCATACTGCTTTCCACAGTGGCTGCACCAGTCTGCATTCCCACCAGCAGTGCACGAGGGTTCCTTTTTCTCCACATCCTCGCCAACAGGTGTTGCTTGTTGATTTATTGATGATAGCCATTCCAACATGTGTGAGGTGATATCTCATTGTGGTTTTAACTTGCATTTCTCTGATAATTAGTGATGTTGAGCATATTTTAATATGTCTACTGGCCATCTGTATGTCTTTGGAGAAGTGTCTATTCTGGTCTTATCCCCAACTTCTCTCTTCTTCCTTTGCTTCCCTGTTTCTTCTTATTGTGACCTCAGTTATTGGGCATGCTCAGTAGTCAGGGCACCTTTTGAATATTAATGAAGTATGTAAGTTGTAGGAATCCAAGTTCAATGTAAGAAAATGCATCCTGCTTTTAGAAAACCCTTTGTAATAAAGCCTTTCATTCTTCTAGAGCAGTGGTTCTCAACCTTCCTAATGCCATGACCCTTTAATACAGTTCCTCATGTTGTGGTGACTCCCAACCATAACATTATTTTTGTTGCTACTTCATAACTGCGATTTTGCTACTGTTATGAATCATAATGTAAATATCTGATGTGCAGGATATATTTAGGTGACCCCTGTGAAAGGGTCGTTCGACCTCCAAAGGGGTCGCAACCCACAGGTTGAGAACTGCTGTTCTAGAGCCTGCTGTGTTTGGGAATAGGTCATTGCTGCCTTGGCTTTCCTTCCCTATCCCACTCTTCTTCATGCTTGTTCCCTACCAGCAAAAGGATCATTTTGTAACACCCGCCGCCCACCCCCTAACCCCAGCACATTGCGTCATATCAGAATTGCTAGTTGGTATGTCTCTCTTCTCCCAATGTAAGCCTTACAAGGACAGAGACCTTGCTCCTCTTTGAAATCTAAGTATTTACTACAATGCTAGATAGGAAGAAGATACTTTGTAAATTTTAGAACAAGTAAACGCTAAAATATTAAATGCAGAAAATTAAAAATTTAAAAATTGTGATTTGATGTAATCATCATATTTGAATTGATATGATTATAAACCTTCCCATAAACCTTTAAGAAAGTATGCTTACAGCCCTATGCTATACATTATAGAGCACCCAAAGTGAGAGGGAGAGAGAGAGAGAGAGAGAGAGAGAGAGAGAGAGAGAGAGAGAGAGAGAGAAATATATCCCTTAGGGAAAAAACTTAATGCTTTCTCACTGATTCTGTTCAGTATTTTTCACACAAGGTAGAAAACTTTAAGTGCCACTGGAGAAATACAAAGGGGCATATAAAGTTAGAGAGGGAGAATAAAATTACTCTTTTAAAATTATTGAAATCATGGATTTATAGTTAATCTGAAACATAAAACTCAATGGAAACTAGGGAAAAATAATGTATGTCACTGTGTTCAGTGTAGATCACTGACAGATTCCATATGCCTTTTCATTGCACTAATTTTGAGGAGCATTTACCATGTGCTAACTAAGTACTAGTTAGCACATGGTAACTAGTACTAGATACTAAGTAAACTACAGTGAATGGCTATGCCGAATACCTTCCATTTGCCTCTATAATGCACCTTGCTGGGTTGTATGGATTACAGCAGAGGGTCTCCCTACTGTTTCCTATTCGGGTTGAGGCAGTAGGGAGACCCTCCAACGCTCTGTGGGAGGAAGGAGTGAGTCAGGTATTCATTCTCTAGGCTCCCTTTACGATGGTTTATTCAAGCTGGCTGTGTGCTTTGACTGTAATTCTCAAAGCTACCTTCCCTAGAGAGCTGTCTCCCTCTAGACCCCAGTGGTACTTCTGCTCCTTATGTTCTATGGACCAAGAGTGTTAGATCCACTATTCCTTGTATTTTTCTAAACCTGCATAAATAGGTTTCTTAAGCCTTCCTCAAATTATCCTTACTTCAGTTTCAATCTATTTGCTATTGATATCCTGACTGATACAAAGGCTAATGTTCATGGCTCTGTTCTGTTTTGCATTCATGACTCTTTTATTTTGGTCATCAAAGATTAACATGTTAAAATAATCAAGTCAAGTTCCAGAATAACTCTCTTGGGGTGAGGGAAAGTATTGTATTTTGATGGCCAAGCTATCCAGAATGAACAAAAGGGTATGTTAGCTTTTCACTTATAGGAATATTTCCATTATACTCTGATCATGTCATCAAAATACCAGATCTCACTTTCTCATGATGCAATTTTTCTTGCCCAGCATCTCATTTTCTCTGGAAACCTGCTAAGTTGAGACAACTGGGAGTCATTGGTGACATCATTTGCAGAATTTAAGTCTTCACAGCACAGAATAAGCAGGCATTTGCTATATCTCACGCAATGGAGAAGTTGTCATTCTTAGTGCACTAATCTCAGTATGTGTGTAGGTCAGGACAGGTGTATTTTTGTTGTTTATTTTTATCTTTTTCCATGAATAGTTGAAAGGTGCGTTTTTTTATAACACTACCCGTATCAAATCAAGGTGTGTGCATGTGTGTGTATGTGCATGTGTGTGTTGCATCTTTTCATTTGTCAGTTGTCTGAGAACCGGATCTCATTCCAAGGCCATGCAGAATATCAATGGCATCAGAACCCTGTTTGCCGACTTAGCACTGTTCTCAGACACTTGCCACTCAATGGCTAGCATTGTTTCAAATAATTCTGAAAATAATGTATACAACTTTCTAAAATTTAACAAAATCAAACAATTAAAATTTAAATCAAAATAAGAAAAACACTTCACATTTCACATTCCATTCTAACCAAGGGCTAACCAATACCCACTCACACTCGCAGCTTGCGAGCTTATTGGCTACTTCAAATAGCTTTTTCTCAGAAATATCTGAATCTCAGAACAACCCTGCAAAGTCATTCAAAGGCCTTTGGATTATTGGTCTGATATTGCACTCTGCTTTGTGGTGTTTTTTTGAGATGATCATTTCACCCAAAAGTAATAGATGTCATTGAAATGATTTCAGCAAGGGTGCAGTGTGGGAAAAGTCTGAAGGGAGGCAAGACAGAAGCAGGCAGACAAATTAGAGGCTGGACTGCTAGGAAGAGTTATGGATAAATTGGGCAGATGCAAGATGTAGCAGTAGAATATATAAGCACTAGTGAAATAAACCTTGTTATATTAATAAACATTTAGGATACTAAATTTCTTTTAGATTCCAAAATAAAGCAACATTTACTTCTGTGTACTAACATTTATGGTGTGTGTTTTCCTGCCTACACATAATTTTCTGCACTTTCCAATTATTCAGAATGTCCAGGTATTTCTTTTTTAATCGTAATTTTTATTTAAAAAGAAATATGAATAACACACTTTTCTATGCAAAGTAAATTAGTTTAATTGAACACAAAGGTATAACTAATTAAAAGTGGTAGATTTTGAAGCCTTTCCAGGCCTTGGATTTAAATCTGTAGGCTGGAATAAATAGCCCAATTAAACCTCTTTAGGATTCAAAGGATCTCAAAACTGCTCTGTGGGTAAGAGAATTATCTGGAGTGGGATCTACACACACATTATATATATATATATATATATATATATATATATATGCACACTATATATGTATATGTAATGTAATGATTTATAAATCATATTTTATGAAGATATTCATCCAACAGAATCATTATATACTGCATTGATTGAAATTAAGCAAAAGTTAAGTCAATTAAAAAAGGTGTTTCCGAAGTTGTCTAATATTTTCTTATTATGGGTAACTGTGACACTCTCCAAAGTTTTGGTTATTGCTGTTATTGCTGTTTTGGGTTTGATCGGAAGGTAAAAACAGGTTAAAATAAGCTGTTTGGGAATTTTTTTGAAATGACAAACTGAGATGTCAGAAAAACATTCTGCAAATAACTAAGTCAAGCAAGCAAAATGCAATACAAATTATCCGGCCCCACTGAGCCATAACATCTATTTGTATTCACTGAGAACAGGTTTTGTGAGCAATGGGGTCAGTGGCATTAATTGAAAATTGCAGACTGTTGCCACACAACCTCCATATGCCTTTTGTAAATAACTTCCAAAAAAGATATGGAATGATTTCTCCTTCAGTTATCCCTTAGCACTAGAAGTTAAGACTTGTTATTAAGTGTTTGATTTATCTTTTAAAAAGAATAAGGAGTTGTATTAAGTGGCAAGGGAATAGTAAATCTAAATCTTAATAGTTGGAAATCAAGTTTGTATAAACCTCTAGCTTAAAGAGACTAAAGGTCTCTGCTTATTTAAAGAGAAGAAGGGGCAAGAAATCAGTGTGTTAAGACAGGGGAGTGGGGAACCATGCAGTCATGGCCCAAGCACCTGCTCTACCTTTGCCTGGCTATGTGAACTTGAGATAAGTCACTTAACCTCTCTATGCCTCAATTTTCTCATCTGTAAAATGGGTAGCATAATAATTCCTAAGCCCACTGGTTGGTTGGAGGCTCACAAGTGGTAATAGATGTGAGACACCTAGCACATAGCAATTTTGCAATAAATGTGAATTCTTATTGCATCATCATCATCATCATCATCATCATCAGATGTACTATCTAAAAATTACCTCTTTATTCTCCAAACATAACAAAAAAGAGGAACTCTTTCAGGATGCAGCTCTCTAAGGAAGGAAGCCACACTCCCAAGAGGCTCTCGGCCTGACTGGGAAACCACTGACATCTGAAGAACTAACACCTGCAGTTTTTATTAACTTCTCCATGCATGCCATGGTTCCTAAATCCTATATTATAAAAAGCTAATATGCAAATTGTGCCCTCAGGAGTTTGACCAGGAGACTGGGAGTTCAATCGCTCCCTATGACATATGCTGACCACCAGGGAGCAGCGCAGAACATGACCGGTGACCAGCAGTGGCAGGGTGCTGAGGGAGCGAGGGAAGGAGGAGGCAGGGAGGCCAGGAGGTGGGGAACCTGATAAGCCCTGATCACCAGCCAGGCCTAGGGATCCTACCAGTGCACATATTTCATACACCTGGCCTCTAGTAATCATATATTTATTGAACTTTTGCTTTGCACAAAGCACTGTGCTGGGTAGGAAATGCGAGAAAATCCCCTGCCCCTGAGGAGCTTACAGTGAAGCTAAAACAAGTATAGGAAGGGAAAGGAATCCTACAAGGTAGCTTACATTAAATCCCAGATGAACCTAAAGACAGGTACTAGGGCTCTGAGAAGAGGGAGAAGTTACTGTGGGCAGGAGAGTTGGGAGGCTTCGGAGGAGAAGCATGGCTCAAGGTGGGCTTCCACGGATATAGGTGATTCAGGTAATGGGAGGAGAAGAGAAAGGCGTGTCAGCAAGTCATGGAGACCAAGTTGACAGAGACACCCATTGGGGACAATGAAAACAGTGCTGCTTAGTGTAGTCCTGGGAGCAGCAGCATCAGGGTCTCCTGGTGTGTCAGTCAGTTCTGACAGAACACCACAGACCGCGCGGCTTAAACTGCAGATTGATTTTCTCACGGTTCTGGAGGCTGAACATACTGGCTGACTGGATTTCTAGTGAAAGCCCTGTTTCTGGATGTAAATGGCTGCCACGTCATGGTGTCCTCACACGGTGGAGAGAGATAGTGAGCTCTCTAGATCTCTTCATACAAGAACACTGATCCTATGGGGTCAGAACCCCACTCTTTTGACCTCATTTAACCTTAATTGCTTCCTTAGGGGCCCCATCTCCAAATACAGTCACATTGGAAGTTAGAGCTTCAATATATGAATTTGGGGGGAGGGCTTTTGGGGGGGACACAAGTATTTGGTTCATTAACGCCTGAGAACTTGTTAGGAATGCAAAATTGTGGGTTTCACCCCAGGACCCGCTGAGTTAAAAACTCCAGGAATAGAGCCTCCAAATCCGTGTTTTAACCAGCCCTAATGGTGACTCTGGGTTTGAGAACCACGAGAGAAAATCATCTGTAAGGAGGGGTGAATGGAGGGGAGAGGAAAGAAGGAGGCTTTGAGGGCTTTAAATGTCAGGCCCAGGAGTATGGAGATTGATCTGTAGTTAGAAAGAGGCCCTAAGGAGAGGAGGTCAAACAGGTTAATACAAAGCACTCATGCTCTACCACCTACTTTGCACAGGAAGGAGAGAGGAGGAAAACCTTTTGGAAAACAGACTTGCAGCTTAATTATTGAAAGTCTAAGTACAAAACTAGTAGGGATAGACAAGAAAGGATAAATTTGAGAAATATTATGAAGGAAAAACCTACAGGCCATTACAAGGAAAGCAAGCAAAAGAGAAAGAGTGATAAACTTAGGTAACTTGTAGATCTATGCAAATTACTGGGTCTTTGAAGCAAACGATCATTTCAGTTTAACTTATTTCTGTCAGTGTTAATAGCAGGACATCTGTCCACCGGGCAGATGGGAGATGGAGCTAAGAGGCAGTCAGTTCTGAAACTACATTCAGGAGGTGAGTTTGAATTCTGAGGAGTGGGTGCAAGCTCTGAGAACTGGCACACAGAGAGGGAAGATAAGCAAAGTCACAGAAGGAGTTGCCGGAAATAGAGGGTGAAGATCACATCTGTGCCATTTAAACATGTTTGCTGCTAGCACCTCACATGGTCTCTAATTTGTGTCTGAGCACTTTCAGAAGAGATGTTTGCAACTCATTGTGAGACCTTGAGTAAATTATTGTGCTTGTGAATAGGGCCAGCTGGGGGGTGGAAGGGGGGTGGATAATGTGACCGTCACTCCAACTAACCTGACTCACTGTTAAACAGGATAATGGCCTTCAGCACCATCTGAAGGACCTAAGGATGTTAGCCACTTACATGTACTTAAAAGTGTCACCTCATTTAGGATTTCTGTAACAGTAAACCTGTGGTTCTCAAACTTTAGTACATTAGAATCACCCGAGGGTTTGTTAACACACAGATTGCTGGAACCCACTCTTAGTTTCGAATTCATTGGATCTGGTGAGGAGTCAAAATTTGCATTGATAACAAGTTCCCAGGAGCTGCAGATGCTGCTGGGGCAGGGCCACACTTTGAGGACCATTGTTAACTCACACAGAGGTACTCTGTGAGTGAGGGCCACTAGTAGCTACTTCAGGTTGACTTATTGACTGAAAATTATAACTGCAGGCAATTCTTTTCAGCAATGTGTTTCCAGGCTGAAACCTCTAGATAAAAGGAGCACTCAAAGAGCATATGGAGTCAATAAAAATGTTTCATTTTCCAAATGAAAGCCTGTGTTTTACAGCCTCAAAGGAAGATCCTCCTGTACACTACACCAAAAATAAAAGAAAACAATAAAAGAATCTGAAAGCTAAAAGAAAGGAAGGCCTTTATGAAAGAAAAAGAAAAACACATCCATGCTCGCTGGCGCTAACATGCAGGCTTACACACTTTCCTCATAGTATAGCTTTCACTGAAAATGACATTGCTTTTTTAGATATAATAGAAGTACCTAGAAACTTGATCCTTACCTGTTATTTCAAACAAAAGGAATTATTTTCAATTTAGATTTTGTTCAGTGAAGGACCTGAAATTCAGTTTCTGTGGAAAGCTTGGCTGTTTACCTGTGTTTATAATGTAAAAATTTTATGACAGAATTAGAACACATTAGATCATTTCTAGCTCTAAATTGAATTGCCATCTTATAGTATGCAGTTATGCCTCTTCTTATTTCCTACTTAAAGTCACTTAATTCCCTTGGTTTATAAACACCTTGAATTCTCTTTAACTGAAAAGGCAAGGTAACTTGATAGAGCATCCCCCTTAGCAATAATAATCCCTGAGGTAGAATCAAATTAAACAGCATAAAACGATGCTATGGCAACATGCCATACATCATTAAAGAAGAGAAAGGAAACGGTGATGAAAGGCAGCAAAGCCCCTCTGAAAAAATTCAAAAGAGTGGAAGAAAAGACAGGTTAATGAAAATTGAAAAGAAGAAAACCAAGTCTTCTTTTCCTTTGGAGTAAGCCAGTTTGGAGGTTAGCAAGTAAATGTTACTATTACTTATTTTTTGTTTGTTTATTTGTTATTTTGTTTGGTTTGAGGAAGAATTTTTTCTTTTTATTATTTTCTTTTATTATTATTACTAGGGACCCGGTGTACAAAAATTTGTGCACTCGGGAGGTCCCTCAGCCCGGCCTGTGCCCTCTCACAGTCTGGGAACCCTCAGGGAATATCCACCTGCTGGCATGCCTGGTCAGCCTGAGTAAGGGTCTGATGGCTGTTTGCAGGCTGGCCAACCCCCCCAGTGGGAACCCTCACCCCATGGGGATGTGGCCAGCCTGGGTGACAGGCTGAGGGCCATTTTCAGACTGCCCACAGCCCCGTCAGGTTTTGGGTCCCTACTGGGGTGCTTGGCCAGCCTGGGTGAGGAGCTGAGGGGCATTTTCAGGCTGCCCACAGTCCCTTCATGTTTTGGGTCCCTACTGGGTACCTGGCCAGCCTGGGTGAGGGTCTGATGGCTATTTGCAGGCTGGCCAAGCCCCCCAGTGGGGACCCTCACCCCATTGGGGTGTGGCCAGCCTGGGTGATGGGCTGAGGGGCATTTTCAGGCTTTCAGGCTGCCCATAGCTCCCATTGACCCAATGTCCCAGCAAGCCTGGCTGGAAGCAGGTTTCTGGGGTTTATTTATCTTCTATAATTGATACTGTTCCTTTAAGCTGAGGCTTAGTCAGGTAACAAAGCCTCCTATTGGCTACAGCTCCGTGGCTTTTATAGTTGAAAGAATGTTGCCTTAGTAAACTCTAGGCAGGCAGTTTCCTCCATCGCTGGTGCAATGGAAGCCTGCTGTTTGCTTCAGCTCCAAGGCTTCTATAATTGCAACAATGTTGCAACTATGCTGTTGCCTTGAGCAGAGAGGCCCAGCCGGCCAGACAGCTTACTCCTGGTGCAACGGAAGCCTCTGTTTACTCTAGCTCCGTGACTGCCGGCCTCCATCTTGGCTGGGTTCAATTTCATACAGCCACTCTGATTGGCTGGTGGGCATGGCTTAGGCGTCCCATAGAAATGATCAATTTCAATATTACTCTTTTATTAGATTAGATTGCTTTCAGTGCTCACCACCCAAAAATCAAATCACCCATCACCATCTATTTGACCCTCTTTCCCCCTTACTAGCCTCCCACTGCCTTTACTCTGGTAACCACTATACTGTTTTCTATGCTTATGAGTTTCAGTTTTACATCCCACATATGAGTTAAATCATATAATTATTAGTTTTTTTCTGACTATTTTACTTAGCATGATACTCTTAAGAACTCTCCATGTAGTCACAAATGACAGTATTTCATCTTTTCTTATGGCTGAGTAGTATTCCATAGTATACATGTACCACATCTTCTTTATCCAATAATCTATAGAAAGACACTTTCATTGTGTCCATGTCTTGGTTACCATGAATAAGGAACATATGGGTGCATATGTATTTGAGAATAAATGCTTTCAAATTTTTCAGATAGATACCCAGAGGAGGGATTGCCAGGTTATATGCTAACTCTATTCTTACTTTTTTCAAGGAACCTCTGTACTGTTTTAATAGTGCTATACCAGTTCACATTCCCACCAGCAGTGATGAGGGCGGCTCTTTCTCTACACCCTCTCCAACACACATTATTATTTGTTTTGTTGATAATTGCCAATCTAGTAGCCATGTCATTGCAGTTGTGATTTGCATTTCCCTAAGAGCTAGTAAAGTTGGAAGGTAGAAGGAGAGAGAGATCCTGATTCAGTTTAAACACTGAAAAATTCGAGTTCTAAAAATGAAGTCCATGTCTGTTGATTTGGTATTATAATTTTTATTAAATTTCCTAAACTTTCCTTCTATTTTTAGAAAAAATAGGCTGCTTCCATATCAGACACTACTTTAAGTACAAAGATTCAGCTCCTAAAGTTTATGTCAAAATATTTATAAAGCATTTGTTACCAAGCAGGTGCTCAGAAGATGTTTGCTGTATTGTGAGGCCAGGCTCTGAGAGGACATGCAGATTGTTAGGCTGTTAGGCTAAATCAATAAATGCTTGAGTTACTCTACTTAAGAGCTACCAGGTGGCCCTAGCTGGTTTGGCTCACTGGATAGAGCTTTGGCCTGTGGACTGAAGGGTCCCAGGTTCAATTCTGGTCAAGGGCATGTACCTTGGTTGCAGGCACATCCCCAGTCGGGGGGGGGGTTCAGGAGGCAGCTGATCGATGCTTCTCTCTCATCGATGTTTCTAACTCTCTATCCCTCTCCCTTCCTCTCTGTAAAACATCAATAAAATATATTGTTTTAAAAAAAGAGCTACCAGGTAAAGAGAAGCTCAGTGTTTCCAATATGTTCTTTAGAATGATTATAGAGGATATAATGAGGAAAATAGAGAAACAAAAAAATAGGTTATATGGTCAAATTTGTTCTGGGACCTCTGACTTAAAATTAAAAGTTAAACATTTTCCCTAATTTTTAATTGGCTAATGGACATAGTGCAATATTTTCAAATATATATTTGTTTATGGAGATCTCTTATTTAAAATCCTATTTGTTATAGATGACTCATAATACTATTTATAAATATTGATTAAACTAAAACACACACATAGATACTCATATGCATGACTTTAAAGAGTTTTTCTTAAAAAAATGGCAGCAGGGTTATTCATCTGTTTTGTTCATTTTTTGTACTCCTGGTGGCTGATACTCAGTGAATATGTATTGAATGGCAATCAGCAATGTGCTATGGCAAAAAGAGAAACCATCCAACTTCTTCCTGCTTAAGCTCCTTGTAATAATAATCAGATCCTATAGGAGCAATAGATTTTAGAGTTTATCAAATATATCTGTATTCATGATCTTACTTGATTCTCCTGGAAACACAAGTAGAGAAATATTGTCATTCCTATCTTATAATAGACACAAATCCATTTCAAGTTTCCACATCCAGTACATTCTCTACTAAGCATCAATATGTATGCCAGGTTCAGAGGTACAAGCAGGAAATGTTAAAAGCCTGAGCAATTTTCTCTACATTTGACTCTCCCTTCTTTTACTTTGGTCTTGTATCTTTTATAAATCTGCAATGTAATTTATATTTCCTCAGTAGTTCCTTATGATCATTCTTACCATTTTTAACTACAATTGTATAGAAGGTAAAAACCTTTTCTCTAACTCTAGTAAGATTGTCCAGGTTTTGAAAAATAAGATTCCTCAATAATATTTGTTTTATTTATTTTTTGAGGATGTGTTTTATTTATTTATTTAGTTAGTTAGTTAAATTATTTATTGTTTAAAGTATTACATATGTCTCCTTTTCCCCCATTCACCTCTCCCTAGCCATTCCCACTCCCCAGCATATGCCCTCACCCTCCTACTCTCTATGTCCATGGGTTATGCTTATATACATGCATTCAAGTCCTTTGGTTGATCTCTTATCCCCTCCCTCCCACCATCCCTCTGAGGTTGTATGGTCTGTTAGATGCTTCTCTGTCTTTGGATCTATTTTTGTCCATCAGTTTATGTTGTTCATTATATTCCACAAATGAGTGATATCATGTGATACTTATCTTTCTCCGACTGGCTTATTTCACTTAGCGTAATGCTCTCCAGGTCCATCTATGCTGTTGCAAATGGTAATAATTTCCCCCCCCAGCAACAAAGTATTCTATTGTGTAGATATACCACTGTTTTTTAATCCACTCATCTGCTGATGGGCACTTAGGATGTTTCCAAATCTTAGCTATTGTAAATTGTGCTATTAGCAGAGGGGTGCATATATCCTTTCTGATTGGTGTTTCTGATTTCTTGGGATATATTCCTAGAAGTGAGATTACTGGGTCAAATGGGAGTTCCATTTTTAATTTTTTTGAGGAAACTCCATATGTTTTCCACAGTGGCTACACCAGTCTGCATTCCCATCAGCAGTGCACATGTGTTCCATTTTCTCTACATCCTTGCCAGCACTTATCATTTGCTGATTTGTTGATGATAGCCATTCTGACAGATGTGAGATGGTATAAGTCATGTTTAATTAATATTTGAAGGAGGCAAGAGCATATAATGAAGTCAAGACAGTCTCTTCAATAAATGGTGTTGGGGAAATTGGACAGATACAAGCAAAAAAAAAAATGAAACTAGACCCCCAACTTACACCATACACAGGAATAAACTCAAAATAATAAAAACTTAAACATAAGGTGGGAGCCCTGACCAATTTGGCTCAGTGGATAGAGTGTCAGCCTGCGGACTCAAGGGTCCCGGGTTCGATTCCGGTCAAGGGCATGTATCTTGGTTGCGGGCACATCCCCAGTGGGGAGTGTGCAGGAGGCAGCTGATTGATGTTTCTCACATTGATGTTTCTAACTCTCTGTCCCGCTCCCTTCCTCTCTGTAAAAAATCAATAAAAATAAAAATAAAAAACACATAAGGTGGGAAACCATAAAAATCTTAGAAGAATCCATAGATAGCAAAATATCAGACATATCTCATAGCAATATATTTACTGAAACATTTTCTAGGACAATGGAAATTAAAGAAAAAATAAACAAATGGGACTACATCAAAATAAAAAGCTTCTGCACTGCAAAAGAAATCATCAACAAAACAACAAGAGAGCCCACTACATGGGAGAACATATTTGCCAGTGTTACATCTGGTAAGGGTTTAATCTCCAAAATTTATAGGAACTCATACAACTTAACAAAAGGAAGATAAAAAATCCTATCAATAATTGAGAAAAGGACCTAAATAGACACTTTTTGAAAGTGGACATACAGAAGGCCAAGAAGCATATGGAAAAAATGCTCAAAGTCACTAATCTTTGGAGAGATGCAAATCAAAACAACATCTCCATATTGTTTTCCACAGTGGCTGCACCAATTTACATTCCTACCAACAGTGCATGAGAGTTCCCTTTACTCCACATTCTCACCAAAACAGTACTTGTTGTTTTGGTTATTTTTGTCTCTTTTTAGGAAGAGATTTAATAGGTGTAACTTAGCAGGCATATGATATTTATTAACACCTTGTTCTGTGCTTTGGGCTAAAGAGAATAATGGACATCTACTCTAGTGTGTCTTGATCTAATTCACCAGGGTATAGGTAAGGATAGGACCATAAGGGGGTGATTTCAAGGCAGCACATATTAGTATGGGAACATGGCAGATCCTTGTTCATGGCAAATTAGTATGGGAACATGGACTGTTCCTTGATCCTATTAAAATGGAGCCTCCATAAATACCCAAAGAATAAAATTGTTATCCGAGGAACACTAGGTGGAAAAGAGAAGTCTAGGGAAGGATCTTAATTATAATTAAGAGAAGAAGGAATTTTCTATGGACACCAAGTGGTATCACCAAAGACAAAGATGTAGGAATAGGCAGGCTGTGCTCAAGGCATGGACAACGGGCCAGGTTGGTTGTAATAGAAAGTCTAGTTTGAAAACAAGATGAGCTCAGGTAGATAAAATTAGATTATAGGAGGCCTATTAGATTTCTTTATCTATTTAGTACTTTCATAGTGCTGAATGCATAATAATCATACCAACTGAATATTCGCTACAATTTACATTTTTGGTATTTTATGTTTTCAGACATTTATTGATAAACAACATTTCTGAATTACAGAACATCCTTCTCATCATATCAGGTTTTTTTTTATGTAAGAATATTTTTTCTCTAAAAAAAAAAAAAAACAACAACAAAAAACACAACTCAGTTCTTTTATACTTTAAGAGAACTATAGAGATTGATTGATCATTTATTCCTTCATGCTACTAAAGTTAGCTGAATGTTTATTGTGAACCAATCATTACTCTAGATGTTGGTGACAAAGCATTGAATACTTCACTCCTGATTCTTAAGTAATCTAAAATCTAAGAGATTGAGTTATATTAGAGTGCATTATTGCATTATTCCTAGAAATTAATTCTTTAGTTTCAAAGAATGTTTGGCATGCCATGCAGTGGCTATGAGTGAAATAAACCAAGCAACAAACATATTTTGATGATCTATATGCCAGAAACTACTAGATACAGAATCAGAGTTTAGGGGGCTATATAGTAGGGTATGTAACATCAAGGAAGGGATAACTTCCTGGGAGAATAGGCCATAAACAAAATGCCAAGCCAGGCCCATAAGAGCACTATGGGGCCGTGCTGGGGGTTTAGAGGAGGGAGAGAGCACTTGACGGTGCCAATGGGCTGAGACGGCATAGGAGGGGCAAGGCCTAGTTTGGTGTTGAAGGATGGGCAGGATTTGAATAGTCACCAATAAGAAGAGTAGAAAAGACATAAAAAGTGGTATAGCGGTTGCCTTATTTGCATCAGTCTCTTCTATAGGCAACTAATAAAAATTAACTTTGACTTTCATTGACTTTGTCAGCAGAAAAATGTATTAAAGTTTTGCTGATCAAGAGGGTACAAGACTGACTCTGACTGTGACCTGAATGCTCTTTCATTTCAGGGCATGGTTGAACAGTCCAGGCATCTATCTCACTTCCCCCTTACCTTAACCTAATGGAGTTTTGCCAGTACTGTTGAGTTTAACAACTGGCAGAAGGAAATAAAATCATCCAGATGCAATTCTAGGGCTGCCACCATTCATCTAAGCTCCTGTTCCCCCTCAAAACAGAGAAGTGGACACAGAAAAAGATAATGAAATGGTGAGGATGAGAACTGCCTGGGCTTTGTAGTTTTGTTACAGTGATTTCTCCACCCACTGCCCATCTGGGAAGAAAGAGAAGATCGACTTGTATTCTCTCTCCTGCTTCACTCCTTCGGTGATCCCACAGCCAGCTGACTTCCCAGTCTTCTATTCCTGCCCTCCTCACTGGCCCCTTACCTGGCTGCTTCTGCCTGGCTTACACTCAGCAGGCAACATTGTCTCCATCCATTAACAGCTATTGGGAAGAGGTTAGCTTGTTTGTGGCCTCTGGGGACCAAAAAAGCATCCAAAGGAGGCAAAGCTCTAGGTGGTTTCCATGGAAATATGCAGACTGGAGGTAGAGGGGATAACTTTATTTCTGAAACACCTTAATTACCATAATAGCTCTCTAACACACTACCCAGAGTAATAAACACAATTATTTCCAGTTTTCAATGAGAACAATAGATTAATTTCACTGGCCTAAAAGTGAGACAGAGTTAAAGCAAGTTGAGAGTAGAAGAGAATCCTCCTACCCCCAGCCAACTTTGTAGAAATAAGACACAAGCATATCGTTTAAGTGGTTACCACCATCCTAATATCATGTAGATAGAACATATTAATAGTTTTTATTTTTAGAATATAATATCAACAGATTTTATGTTTTGAAGTATTTTTTTTCCCTTTAGGAAATAGATATATAAAAACACATACAACAAAGATGAGGCCCATAAAAGTCAACAAATAGAACTTCGTCAGTTACCCCAGAAGCTTCTCCATGTGCCCTGTCCTAGTCACACACCCCTCTCCCTTCAAATATAACCACTGTGCTGACTTTGATAATAATCACTCCCTTGTACCTTATAGTTTTTTACCCTAGAATTTCATCTTGTTCTTTCTTTTTAATCTGATATTTTCAGTGTCTCTTTATTTACAAGTTCCTCCTTCATCTCTTTTCTTTACAATTTATCTTCTGAAGAACATGGGTTGCCTTATTGTAGAGTCTCTCAAAGTCCAGATTTTCCTAATTGAGGATGCAGTGTGTGATTTAACATGTCCTTCTGTGTTTCTGCAAATTGGCTGCTCAGCCCCAAGGTTTGAGTGGACTCAAGTTCCATGCTTTTGCAAAACAATATGTAGGGTTAGCATGGAGAGTTCATAGGAACTAAGTCACTCCTACCCCTTCAGTCCTTGCTCTGTTCCCTGCACACTCACCTATTCTTAGTAGGGGAGATCCCCTCCAATTCCCAGCTGTTATCTCAAATTGGCTCTCAGGAACTTTAAGTTGGATAATCTAGGGTTCTCTGGTTCTCAGGTCTGTAAGATATCCCCATGCTTTCTCCCATACAGACACTAATTACACAGAAGCCTGGTGGCTGTTAGTGGTGCCTCTTGTAATCTCATATTTTGGCTACCTTGGCACCTGTTTCGTGAAAGTTTTCTTATTTCACTTAGTAGTTGCTCTTCATGTCTTT
>PVJC01016193.1:0-34044 GCA_004026665.1 Murina feae | reverse complement strand
TATATCCTAAGAAACCAGAAACGCCAATCAGAAAGGACATATGCATCCCTATGTTCATAGCAGCACAATTTACCATAGCAAAAATTTGGAAACAGCCTAAGTGCCCATCAACAGATGAATGGATTAGAAAGCTGTGGTACATCTACACAATGGAATACTATGCTGCGATAAAAAGGAAGGAGTTCTTAGCATTTGCAGGAGTATGGATGGAGTTGGAGAACATAATGCTAAGTGAAATAAGCCAGTCAATGAAAGAAAAATACCACATGTCCTCACTCATCTATGGATAATAATAACCGTTATAAACTGGTGAACAAAAATAGATTCAGAGGCAGAACAACATCAAACAGACTGTCAAATTACAGCAACAAGGACAGGGACATGGCGGGGGGGTAACAGATCAGACATGGGACTTTTGTGTATGCATTTAAGCATAACCAATGGACACAAAACACTGGGGGGTAGGAGAGACGGGGGGAAGGGCAGAGGGAAAATGAGATATATGTACTAATCTTTGTAAAGCTTTATGTAATAATAATTTTAAAAAATTTTTTTAAAAATGTTAAAAAAAATACTTATCTATCACTTGTTGTAATACTTTAAGCAATGAAATAAAAAATAAAAATAAAAATTTAAAAAAAAAAAAGAAAGGCTCCTGCTGTGGTAGCTGTGCTCACCAGTCATGAGCTGGCTTCTGGCTGAGCAGCACTTTCCCTGTAGGAGCACACTGACCACCAGGGGGCAACTCCTGCATTTAGCGTCTGCCCCCTGGTGGTCAGTGCGCATCATAGCGACCCATTGTTTCGGTTGTTCCACTGTAACAGTAGCTTAGGCTTTTATTATATAGGCTAGAGACCCAGTGCACCAATACATGCACTAAACGGGTCCCTAGGCCTGGCCTGCAGGATCAGGCTAAAACTGGCTTACGACTTGCCCTGAGGGGTCCTGAATTGTGAGAGGGCACAGGCAGGCCGAGTGACCTCACCAGTGCATCATTGGGGCTGGGAGGGATGCAGGACTTTGGCCAGCTAGAGAGGGACCACAGGAGGGCTTCAGGGCATGTCTGGTCCATTTCACTCAGTCCTGATCAGCCAGACCCCAACCTGCTGGTTGGAGTATCTGGCACCTGGTGGTCAGTGCATGTCATAGTGAGTGGTTGAGCAGCTTTAGCATATCATTAGCATATTATGCTTTGATTGGTTTGACCTGTTGACTGGACACTTAGCATATTAGGCTTTTATTATATAAGACAGTGCCAGCCCTCAAGAAGCTCACACACCTGAAGCATGGCAGACATTTAAATAAACATTAGAATGTAGTGTGGTATTTAGGAAAGAAGTCCAGGGCCACCAGGCACAGTTGTGAAAGTTTCACACAGCACAATCTAGGGGACAACGTTCATGTCACAGTATGTGTGAGTGATTATAGCCCCAAAGTATGTAATTACCACCTGAGAAGCCATATACAGCAATCCTAGTGGTAGCAGAAAATGGTTCATAAATTTTTCATAGAGTTGATATTTAATCTAGGTCATTCCAGAAAACATAAAAGAGGCATCTACACTAATTAAAGAGAAAGATGCAAAATGACCATACCTTTGTGATATCCACCAGCCAATCAGGAGTGAGTATGCAAATTAGCCTCATCAGCTCCTTGGAGACTGACAACAGGGAGGAGGCAGCTCCCAGCATAGCATGGCCTGCTTGGCTGTCACTGAGGTGACTCCAGAGCAGGCAAGCACAGCCTGCAGGCAGCTCCCAGCACAGCCTGCTTGGCTGTTGCCACGGCAAACAGGGAGCAGGCACGTGCCACCTGCAGGCAGCACCCAGCACAGCCTGCTTAGCAGTCGCTGCAGTGTGGAGCAGGCAGGCCCTGCAGAGAGCAGAGAACCATGGGAAGCAGGCCTAAACCATCAATAGGACATCCCCTGAGGGCTCCTGGATTGAAGAGGGCGCAGGTCAGGCTGAGGGACACACACACACACACACACACACATGCACAAATTTCATGCAGTGGGTCTCTAGTGAGATTATGTGAAATGAAAACTGAATTGTAAGACCACCCTTGCCATGGTGGATGATATGTGTATATAACAGAAAAATGAAGTTGAAAAAAAGAGACCATATGGTGAGGGGCTTTGTAAACCATGCCAAGTAATTTGTACTTTATGCTTAAAACAACAATGTGCTTTAGTGTAAATATGTGGTTGCTGTGTTAGCTTGCCTTCTCCACTTCCCAACAGCCCCTAGTTTCCACTTGGAGGTAGTTCTAGGGATTGTCCAAACAATAAAACTGGAACATGTTACTGACAATGCTGAGACAACAGTGCAGGATGGATTGTGGCTAAGAGGGAGGAGGTGAACAGCCTGCCCAGCAGGCAGGGGGACAAGAGGAAACCAGGTTCCAACAACCATGTTGATGCCTTAGGTCCCGCCTTTTCTGAAGGCTGCCTTCTTCGGAACCCTCAGTGATGTGAACCCATAAACTTCTATTTACTATTTCAGCCAGTTTGAGTTTTGCTTCCTTTTACTTTCAACCAAAAGACTTGTAACTAATACAAATGCCAATGAAAGACTCTAAGAAAAGAAGCAGCATAATTGTATACACATTTTAGAAAAATATGCTGGTAGTAAGGGTAAAGAAGATGTACTAGAAAAGGTTAGAAGTCTTTTGCCAAAGTCTAAACAAGAAGGGAAGACAAAAAAAATGAGCTGTATATCCTGAAAAAAAAATTTTAGAGAAATATTTTTCATGGGTAAAACCAGTTGCAAAATAATTTGCATAATCTGATCTTTTATTTTTTCATTTTTTATTATTTATGGGTCTGTGTCATTTCACACTTTAATATATACATATTATATGTATATGTATATGTATATGTATATGTATATGTATATGTATATGTATATATACACATTCTGTCTGAATTTTTTAAAGTGAGAATTATTAGTTGTATAATTAAAGAAAGAACAGTTAAGAAATTAGGACCACATGACCTAAGTCTATGGCCTAGAATAGAAAGAATGAACTTAAAAGATATTTAGAAGTCAACCTATCAAAAGCCATCCTCTTAGGGAAAGTTCTATCCCCTCTTCTCACATGACTCTTTCCTGGACTACCCTTGTCCAGTATGATCTTCTTCCTCTTAATTCCTAATATGCCCACTCTCTGGCTAATCATTCAGTCTTCCCACATTCTATCTTATACTGAGGATTAACTTTTCATAATTGTATATCTTCCAAATGGTTATAACCTCCAGGAATGTTGGTTTATGCTTTTTTCGTAGCTATACTTCACCCAGTTTGGTGTTTTCTATGCCGTGCTTATTCAAATACCCCCTGGTCAGCTCAGTGATCTTCATAGAGCACTGCCCCCCTTGTTCCCTGCTGCCTACAGGACTCAGCCTACCACTTGGTGTGACGTAGAGAAATAGGCCTGGAAATCTCCCAAAAGGGTTGGGAACACCTCTGCACTGCAATGCTCAAAACTCTCTTCCCGCTTCTAGCTTCAGCTCTGCTTTATATCACCGAATGGCTTTGAGAAAATCTCAACCTCTGTGTGTGTGTGTTTCCACCTATAAATACTTTCACAAAGATATTTGAATGGAGCAAGGTAATCAGAACCTGGGAGGCACAGAAGGAAAAGGCAGATTGGTACAAAAAGACAACAATGGGAAGGAAATCACATGTCAGAAAGACGATAGTTAGAGTATATTCTTGAAAAAGTGCAATTGATGAAGCCATCCATTTGAGAAAACCAGTAAGACAGGAAGGCATAGCTGATGGATCTTTGGACCAGAACTCATGAACCAAGCAAAGAAACTGTCCTCAAGTGAGTAGGACAAATGTAATACACAGGTTTGATGCAGCTGTGTTTTCAGGTTAAAGTCATTTATTCATAAAGTTTTATTGTGTGTCCATGTTTATAAAACACTGTGGTCAGTATTGAGTAGATAGCAATAAAAAAAGATAACCGTGGATCTGCCTTCATGAAGCTGATGTTCTAATGAAGGATAAAAACCAAGTAACTAATCGATTGCTATACAGTAGGATGAAAGACCTTAGAGGTACCACTCCCACAGAGTCTAGGTAACCAGCACCCTTGAAGGACATTTTCATAAGCTGTAATGTGAGGGGTGCTCTGGGTGCGAATGACAATGGCTGTTAGGGACTGAAAGTCTGTATCTCCCACAAAATTCATATGTGCAACCTCAGCCTCCAATGCAGGCATCCTCAAATTATGGCATGAGGGCCACATGCCAGGTGTTTTTGCCACTGCTGCTTGTTCTGCTTAAAATAAGATATGTGCAGTGTGCTAGGAATTTGTGCATAGTTTTTTTTAAAACCATAGTCCGGCCCTCCAACAGTCTGAGGGACAGTGAACTGGCCCCCTGTTTAACAAGTTTGAGGACCCCTGCTCTAATGTGACTGTATTTAGAGATAGGGCCTTCATGAAAGTAATCAAAGTTAGATGAGGTGATAAGGGTGGGGCCTTAATCCAATAGGGTCAGTGTCCTCATTTGAAAAGACATGCCCGGAGAGAACTCTCTCTCACACGCACACTCTGCCCTGTGAGGACACAGCAATAGCCAGGAAGGAAAGCCTCAGCAGAAATCAGCTGGCTGGCACTTTGGTACTGAACTTCCAGGCTCCAGAACTGTGAGAAAATACATTTCTGTTCTTTAAGCCACCAAATCTGTGGTATTTCATTATGGCAGCCTTAGAAGGCTAATAGGAGCACCCACTCCAATCTTAGGTTCATAGAAGTCCTCCAAAGAGAAAATAAAATGTGACATTATATCCAAAGAATAAGAGTTAAAAGGAGAGTTAGCAGAGGGCCCGGGGAAGGTGCAGAGTGGAAACTGTCGCCCAGGCAAAGAGAAGAGCAGATGTGAAAAAGAACAAGAGGCTTTCACACTGAGTGGGTCGGGGAGTGTGAGGGCACAGTACCTGAGAAGATGACTAGGGGCAGAGTTACAATAGGTTTTTCATAAACCTATACAAGAATTTGGATTTTACCCTGGGATCCATGAAAATGTTGCAATGTTCCCAGGATAGTAAAAACTAATAATAACTGAAGTTATTTGTTAAAACTATCTGGAGAGAAATTTCCACTGTTGCAGCTTTTCAAACATTTTCTCGGCACCACGTGGTTGGCCCTCAGTGACATTTGTTTAATAAATAATAGGTTTAGGATTTTTCTGAGGATACCATGATCCTCATCTTACTATTACAATGTACCTGATTCCAGATCAGAGTGCTTTTTTGTTTTTTGGTATGTTTTTTTAAAAAATGATTTCTTACTAACACCGTAAGAGAGCATTTCTCTAAAGTGAGCCATGTAGCTCTGCCCTAAAATTCAAGTTTACATTCAGGTTGCCTCCTAAAGCTCAGCCCTTGAATCAGCAGACCAGCTAACATGGTGCTGGATTTATAAAGATCAAGTTTAAGCCCATCTCTCTGGCCTCCAGAACAATTCTGTACACTCTTGCACCTCCTGCAAGCAACTGATCCTTGGATGAGAATCACTGCAGCAGTTTTACATTTTTTCATCCTTCTGGAAAACAATAGCTAGACCCCAGAACATGAAATGATAGATTGTTCAGGGGTCTACGGAGCATATCAGGTTAAATTCTCCTTTGGGGCAGGGATTTTGTGTGTGTAGGCAGGGGGGGGGGGGGCTTCAGATTGTTTTTGGACTCCTGTAATAGTTCTGCACCACATTTGATGTTCATGAAAACAGACGTTGAAAACAAGAGTTGATGGACCCTGACAGCCAGTATCTTAGGTATGTCCTTCCAGCTACCCAAGCATGGGACAGCGTTATTACATTCTGACCTCAGGATCCTTGCTCCACCCCCAAGTCCTCCCACAACACTCTGAACTCAAGCTGTTGGGAGTCTACTGCTGCGGGACATGCCTGTTTCAGCATTTGGGGCAGGTGGCTAGCTCTCCAGACTCTTTAAAATACTTTTTCATCCTGTTCATTTCTTTCACACACTGATGTTAAAGAAACATGTGCACTGGTGTGTCTGTGCGTAGGGAAAATCTCAGTGTGATGAAACGAAGAACTACACCTATAGAATGAGTAACACCATAACCCAAGCCTCAGATGGAAGGTGAGCAAACCCCACCCCACCTTATGTCATTCCTGATTGCAGCTGGCAGCAAGCAGTCCTTTGGAGGAGCGGTGTTTCTGTGATCAATAATCTTTGAGCAGCCTATTCAGAAATGCCAGTCTGGGAACTCAACAAGAGAGATTGCAAGAAAACAAGGAGACTTTCAAATTGCTTCGGAGACAGAGTCATATCTTTCAACCGAGCTGAAACTTCAAAGGAAGATCAGGTAGCAGAGGCTTAAATGACCAGATCGCTTGAACTCTTTACCATTCTCTGTGTAAAGATTGGACTCCTTCGGTGGCTTTAGCCATGTAATTGGATCCATTTTGTATAGAAATGATATTAAACGCCTATCCCCAAAACGGTTATTGTCACCTCTAGAGCAGTATTCTTTCTGCTAGCCGGTCTCTGCTACCTACTCCTCTTCTTCTAGATCAGCTGTCTGCCGCTCCACCACCAATAATAGTCAGAGCTGCTGGTCGCCATATTATTCCTACTTTTACTTGTCTGTTCGTCTTAAGTCGGATTCACTGGAAAAAGACTCTGAGGCAGAGATTTGTGTGCAGTTTTATTGGGGATAGCAGTTAGGATCAATGTGTGCAAGAAAGTGAAGGAAACAGATTTGGGCTACAGGGAGAAGTGCAACTGGGATGTAGTCACACAGAGACGGACCCTACAGGCAACTCTGAAGTTACTATGTCCTTCAGAGTTGCCCTAGATTAAGGGAGCAGGACCAGGGCTTTATACTCCTAGATTGACAGGTTATTAGGTGAAAGCTGGCTCAGGAGATAGTTATGACCTTGATTAAGGCAGCTGGGAAGGGGCTCAGTTTTGAGCCTCTAGTAGCGGCACTCCCAACATCTGGGGTGTGGGTGTCTCCAACTGAAAAGGGGATGTAGATGGTGCCCCACAGCATCCACCATACCTACCCTAGCACCCAACTATGTGAAGAGTAGCCCCCGAGATGGAGAGAGTCTGCCTTAGGGTTATTTGACCACCTTTTCTCCCTATTAGGTCAGCACCTCCCCTTTCATTCCACCTCTCTCCTACATTCCGGTGTGAATTCGCCAAGCCTCTTTTCTTCTGTTTCTCCAGATGTCAGACTGAGGCAGGCAGCTAGGGCCAGGGTCACACGGATTTAAGCTTTGGAGTACTTTGGTAGGTTTAACCACATTATGTGCTTTTTAAGTGAATTTCTAATACATGCTTCTAATTTCTCTTGCTCATTTTTAATTTCAAATGCACAGTATTTCAGCTACATTCAGATCCAATCAATTTTTTGCCAATTAACGAAAAAGGCTTACAGCCTTTGTTTCTATGGGCAAGTGTATGCTGGGTTCCAAGTACGCACTCAAAAGGAGTCTTGGAACAGTGCCCAGGTGGAGACTGCCACACAGGTAATGGCTGTAATGAGCACGTTACAATCGTCAAACCCTTCAAACACACAGAGGGAGGGCACCAGCCCAGGAAAAGTCAAAGCTGCCTTTTAGCCATGCCGAGCACAAAGCATTGGAGGGCCAAAGATTGTTTTCATCAAACTGTTCTTAACAAATAAATCTAGTACTGAGGTAGGCAGTGGGACATGAGCAGAGCAAGCTCAATGGGCCAGGTACAGAAGGTCAGCAGGGCAGGAAGCCCAGGTGCCTTGCAAGGCGCAAAACTGAGAACACAAGCACCTCGCCTTCCAAGCGACCTTTCCTCTGCTAGTGACACGGGACATTTGGACTGGAAATGTGAGCTGTTCCCCTGGACAGGACAGTTCCCTGGGCTCTTGGTCAGTTGGAGTCAAAGAATGAAACCACGGACCCAGGATGGTATAGCAAAGGTGGACATTTATTGAGAAACAAGCACAGACTCCCACGTGGAGAAGGGGAAACAGTCCTGCCAAGTCCTGCCCCCTGACTTACAAAGGCTGCAGTTTTTTGTGCCTCAATATCCCCTCTGATTGGTCACTATTCCCCTTTGATTTGGTCACTATAGCAACTCCTGAGTTCAAGTCTCACATGAACTAGGGGGGGGGGGGGGGGGGGCGGAATTCCCTCCTTCTTCTCCTTATTGTTCTCCTATTCTCACTGGGCTTTATCCCCCCTCTTCGTTTGTTGTTGTTGTTGTTGTTGTTGTTGTTTGTTTTGTTTTGTTTTTTTATTTTGTTTTATTGCTTAAAGTATTACAAAGAGTATTAAATAAGTCTCCATTTTTTCCCCTTGACCTTCCCCCCTCCACCCCTATCCCCAGTGTCTTGTGTCCATTGATTATGCTTATATGCATGCATGCAAGTCCTTCAGTTGATCTCTTAACTCCCCCTCAACCCTCCCCAGCCTTCCAGCTGTAGTTTGACAGTCTGTTCAATGCTGTTCTGCCTCTATATCTGTTTATGTTTATCAATTTATAATGGTCTTTATTACCCATAAATAAGTGAGATCATGTGGTATCTTTCTTTCATTGACTGGCTTATTTCACTTAGCATAATGCTCTCCAGTTCCATCCACACTGTTGAAATGGTAAGAATTCCTTCCTTTTTTACAGCAGCATAGTATTCCACTGTGTAGATGTACCACAGTTTTCTAATCCATTCATCTGCTGATGGGCACTTAGGCTATTTCCAAATCTTAGCTATGGTAAATTATGCTGCTATAAACATAGGGATGCATATATTCTTTCTGATTGGTGTTTCTGGTTTCTTGGGATATATTCCCAGAAGTGGGATCACAGGGTAAAATGGGAGTTCCATTTTTAATTTTTTGAGGAAACTCCATACTGTTCTCCATAGTGGCTGCACCAGTCTGCATTCCCACCAGCAGTGCAGGAGGGTTTCTTTTTCTCCGCATCCTCTCCAGCACTTGTCGTTTGTTAATTTGTTGATGATAGCCATTCTGACAGGTGTGAGATGGTACCTCATTGTTCTTTTGATTTGCATCTCTGGGATGAGTAGTGACTTTGAGCATGTTTTCATATTTCTCTTGGCTTTCTGAATGTTCTCTTTTGAAAAGTATCTATTTAGGTCCTTTGCGCATTTTTTGATTGGATTGTTTATCTTCCTTTTGTTAAGTTGTATGAGTTCCCTATAAATGTTGGAGATTAAATCTTTATTAGTGATAACATTGGCAAATATGTTCTCCCATCGAGTGGGTTTTCTTGTTGTTGAATGAGGGGCTTCCTTTCCTTTATTTTGTATATGTGTACCTTTTGCTACTCCCAGCTCCCATGTCTTATGGAAATGTACCCTTCGCAGCTCTATAGACCTATGCTTTTCCATGAACCCCTTAATTCCTAACATTTCCTAAACCTGCCTATTTCACACCTACAAACTCCTTTCACTAGCATCTCAGGGACATATAGTTTAGACCACCCTGACTTTTCATATCACTGGTAGTGTGGTTTGGATACTCCCCTGATATTTCCTCCTCTGGCAGGTTCCTAGTCCTGAGGGTTAGACCTCCCCTTAGAAGGGGAATAAACAAAGGTGTGGGAGAATAGCCCTTAGACATTAAGCCTCCAGAACAACCCACATCAAATACATCTAGGCCTCAGTTCTATTTCAGCTGCAGGCTCAGAAAAAAGCACAAAAACCAGACAAGTGACATCATGACTGACCTCAGGGCCAGATGCAATGATTAATGATCCTCTGCCCTGAAGCAGACCAATCAGTAGAGACCAATATTCTATTGGGACTCCCTCCTGAGTCCTCCAGATAAATATCCTCTCTTGAGCATGCTCCTACCGAGATAGAAAAAGAGGGTTAGGCAGTCAGGGAAAAGGGGTGAGGGAGTAGGGGAATGGAGCATTGCAGACACCAGCAGAATGCAGTTTGCTGACTGCATCAAAGAAGATAAATAAGACCTACAATAAGACCCAGCTAGGCTGGAACAGTGATGTCACCACTGTTAGGTCGGAAGGGGGTCGAGGGGTTGATGCATGCTTCCACAAGGCAGATGGTAACACAGACACCGGTCCCTCCCTGGAATGCCCCTACAAGATCAGCTTCCAGACAGAGGACACAGATTCCTGCCTGGAAACCTGAAGACCCCCAGGCGGGTAAGCCCACAGCCCACCAGGTCAGCTACCAGGCAGAGGACACAGACTCCTGACTGGAAACCTGAAGACCTCCAGACAGGAATGCCCACAACTCATGCTCCCCCGCCCTCACTGAACAGCTGTATAAAAAAACGCCCCTTACTTCCTCTCTGCGTGACTCCAGCAGCCCCTTCCCGGGGCCTCTGGACTTTGCTCGGAAATTGCAGAATAAATTCCCTTCCTTCAATCTTCCTGATTCTCTGACTCAGTTTCCTCCTGCGCCTAGAACCTCACAACCACCTCAAACCTGAATTGGCAGACCTTAATGTGGTCCTTCCACTGGCTTTGAAATGATTGGATATTGCACAGAATTCTTTGAAAGGACCAATCAGAAGCCAGCAGAATACATATCTACCTCTAGACAAAAAAACTTGAGCAGTAATCCGCTTTGGGCCCCTGCCTGCTCCCCGCTTGTCAGGAAGTCTGTCTATCCCTCAATATATTTTGCCTCCACAACTGCTTTTATCCATTCTTGAATCCATTCTTCAGTTTTGAGAGACAACAAACTCAGACCTGACCCCCACCACCACATTTTGGTTTCACTCCAACCTTTTTCCACCCCCTTCCCCTAGATACATTTTCCTTGCCTCTCTCTTTCTCCTAAGCTTCAAAGGCCCCTCTTTTGCCTGTCACTTGTTTCCTGAGCCCATTTCTTCTACAGCTCACTCCTTCTACTTCTGTGACTTCCTAAATAAACTTTCTCTTATATTTTGAGTCTTGACTCTGAATTCTTTCTTAGCCAGAATTCAAGTACTGAGTTTGCTGAACCAAGGTCCAGTCTGACCACTGGTCTAACACCTAGCGCCATTCATTTGGCTGCCAAGATAAGATAGGTTGGCTGGAGAGATCCCACATTTTAAAGGAATCACACTTCATTCCTGGAACAAGCAAGCCCATCTAGCCTTCATTCCTGGAACAAGCAAGCAGCTCAGCTGTCATTACAAGCAGGATCAGGTCACAGCTCCCTCTCTCCTCAGCATTATCCTTGTTTAACTGGAAAGGAAGCTGGCAGTGACTTAGCCCCAAACCGGGGACTACAGCAAGCATCTGGTGAAAGTGGGGCCTTCCACAGCCTTTGGATGAATTTGGCTCCCATCCCTGCCAGGAATCCCTCCCAGCAGCCTGAAATGTCACTTTAACTCTCCTTGGTTCTTTTACCTGTGAAGCAGGCTGAAAACAGTCTTTCCCAGGAAGATTTATTTATTGATCAAAGAAAAACCCACCTTCAAGGGGAACACAGAACTCAGCGCAATTTCTAAGAAGTGACTCACTTTCCTCCTCAAAGGGAATCAGTGTTTTTGAGGTGTGAGGCCCTCTCCTTCTCTTGACAGCTCTCCCTTGGCATAGTGGCACCATTGGGTAAAGCCAGTGTAGGAGATGTGCCCAGTGCAATAATGCCAGTTAAATAAGTACTGCTCATTACCTCCCAACAGTCAAGGAGTTTAAAATCCTATCAATTCATCCCACGTGAGGGAGATTATGTGATTTACATGTTAAAGTACCCCCGTGGTTTGATTTGCATAGCAAAGACTTTGGGAGCGCAGAAACAAAGGATCACTGTGCATAACAAGAGTGTGATTAGCATAGAGCATTCGGATTTCCAGACTGTACAGCCTCAGCCAACCATCCCGCACCTTTACCACCCACATGGAGTTTATAGGATTTGACAATTTCTCACCTACAATATAAGGAGAGGTTTACTAGAAAGGCTGTCTTCTTAAGCACAATAATTAGTCTTTTCTTAAATAGCTTCCCTCCTCCCACCACCATATTTTTTCCCATCTGATATCCATTCTAAGGCAGGAATATTCTGCTTAATATACTGGGAGAGACCAGGCACAAGCGCTTGGAAAACTGGAGAACTCAGATGAAAGCGATACCCCTGTAACTTTTTGTCTCACTGAAACTTCCTGGGGCCCTTTAAGATCTCCCTCATTTTATCAACAAAAGCACTTTGGTCTCAAGCCCCTGAACTGGCCTCTGGGAATTTGTAAAACTAATTGAACTTTTCTTTTTTCATCACCTCCAGTCCTCTTCTAAATGGCTGTTATAACCATTTATCCAATTGCTCTTGATGAACTTATTCTGGGAGATGAACCTAACTGAGCTACACAGAACTGGTGATTCTGCATTTCACTGTCCTATAGAGGAAACTGACATGGTAGGCAGTTAGACTCACATGAAGAGATTAGGACTGATAGGCCAGATACAGCGGTCATCAGGGCGGAAATCTCCAGGTTCCTAGCAATGGGCAAAACTGAGAAAACAAGTATTGTAGGATGAGACTTCACCCCCCTCCTCCCGGGTGACCTTTCCTCCCCTAGTGATGCCAGAGGACATGAGTGGGAGCCATTCATTGTTTGTTGGGTTCTTGGGGTGCTGCTGAAATAAGCATTTTCATAATCCCCCACAGGAGGATGGGATGTGGAAGACTGGTGTGGAGTTACATTTCTGGGGTTCCAAAGTCTTCCACTCCTTGAGCCAGTCCTGAAAAAGGTTCAGGTGGGGTTGGAGCAGAGCCAGAAAAAAGGCCAGTGTCCAGAGCCTCCATTCCATGTTGCAGCCAGGTGAAGTTCAGCATCCAACCTAATTAAAGTCCATTAGTCCATGTGTGGAGCCCCACATGGCCCTGAGCCACGTGGGCACAGGGAAGCATGCCCCTGCTGTGAAGGCAGCTTGAACACCCCCCCCCACCTGCATTCCCATGCTTATGCTTGCTAGCCCCAACCCCCTTTCTGCGTGTGTACTAGCTAGCCATGCAAAACCTATTTCCCTTAATACTTCCACTTTACAGAGGCCATAAACCATGAACCATACACAACCCCCAGAGGGGATTGGCAGTGCTGGCACCAGCCAGGCCAGGCCTTTGGGTGTAATCTCACTTCCCCCATTCCAATTCACAGGGGCTGCAAAGCCCACAAAAAGTCTGGAAGCCTGGTCCATATTTGGGAGACAAAGAAAGTAAGGGGATAAAAGGGAAAGCCCCCCGCCTCCCTGTATTCGGTGCTCAGGCTTTGGAGACTGACTCCCCTGAGTCACCACGCGAGTGCATCTGAAGATAAAGGCATTCTTTCTGAATCTTCGGGGTGCCTGGCTGCTCATTCTCCCTCACTGCCTGGCAGATTTTCTGCAACACTATAACAGAAGCCAGGAGCCAGGCATCCCGGAGCCAAGAGAGAGTGGCTCCTTTGGTAGAGGTCTATATAGTCAGGTTTCCAGGGCTCACAATGGCCACGCCCATCCTGGCCAATTTCCTGTGCCCAGGTGTGATTGCCCGACAGGCAGGTAGGCACCTTCCCACATCACTCAAACTTTACTGGGCATGCATCTCAGTTGCCTTTGTCCAGTCTCTTCCCCCATCAATCTGCAAGGACCAGACTTGGAGAGTGTTAAAGTGGTAAAGCTGTGTAAATGGCATACCTATATTATCTCGTCTCCTCTTTCACTACTTTCCTGTTAAATAATAATCAGGTTATTATAATGGCACCAGTAACATATCACTGGTCATTCAGCTTAAACATCCCCCTGACATTTGATATCACTGGTCAGACCCTCCCCTGGCATGTAACTAGATATTAGTATATGGTAGAACCCCCCACTTAGAGAAAGAACAAGGGAGTTGGAGAATAACCTCATAGAACTGCCATTCACAGCCTTGCATGGCGACTTTCTTACATACTAAGTTCTGAGGTTCTGACCCACATACAATAATCAGGAACAAAGCTTCAAGTCTATTGACCAGAGAGACAGTTTGGGTCAAACGAGAGAGAATGGGTCTCAGCTGTATTTCAGCTCCAGTCCCAGAATAGCAGCAAAATCAGACACAATGCCTGACATTGGGGCCAGATGCAATGACTAATTGCCCCCCTGCCCTAGACCCACTAATCAGTAGAGACCACAGCTCTGAAAGGACACACCTGTAAATCTGATGAATATTCCATTGAGAGTCACCCCTGAGACCTTCCCTGAAATCCCTGCTTATAGACAATAGTCAAAACCTATTAAAAAGAGGGACCCAGTGCATGTCCCCTCGGTATCTTGAGCTTTTCTTTCCTCAGTCTTTCCCTCAAAGCAGGTATCCTGGCATTCTTTCTCCTAAGTTCCAATGGCCCTTCTTTTGCCTCTGTAACTTGTTTCCTTATCCCACATAGCCTAGCTGGCTCAGTTCTTCCGCCCCTGTGACTTTCTAAATAAATTTCTTATGCCAGAGTTTTTTACTCTGAATTCTTTCTTAGCTGAACTCAAGGGCTGCCATCTAACTCCGCCATCAATAGAAACTACACTCAGGAGTCCAGGTTGAAGAGCCTGTGGTCACTGGTTAAGCACTGAACCAGAACAAATGGTGTCACTGGCTGTCCTCAAGGGGCTTATCTGTTAGCTGAATGAGCTGCTCTTCTATGCTCATTCAGAGTCGATGCTTTCTGTTCTAAAAATGAACAAAACCAGGTCCCTTCCCAGTCAAGTGTAGCAACAGAACACTGGGAAAATTAAAGGAGCAGCTAAGCCAGCAACCAGTTGGGTGGTGAGAGACAGCATTTCAGAGAAGGAGATGCCTAAGCCAGTAGTGAAGTACCTCTAGGAAATAAAACCAGGTTGAGCATCCTTACAGCCAAATCAGGCTAGACAGGAACACATTATCCCCAGTCAATTATCGTGCTTTGGCCATGTTTTTTACTCTGTACAGACTCCCATTGCTCCCTCCTTCTTCATACCTCCTCCCCTTAGTAACTTCAGTTATATTCATATAACTACACAGAAACTTGATTTCTTTAACTAGAGGCCTTGTGCATGAAATCCATGCATTGGTAGGGTCCCTGGAGGTGCCAGCTACTGGCTGGGTACTCCTTCCTTTCCCCTGGCTGCCTGCCTGGACACCTGCCAGTGCCACCTGCAGCCAAGGCCTCCCTCCCTTCCTCCAGCCAGCCCCACCCTCTGTTCAAACTCCTGGTTGAGGGGACAATTTGCATACTATGCTTTTATTATAAAGAATATGATCTTCTTCCTCCCTTTCTTTCTTCCTTTCTTTCTTTATCTCTTTCTTTCTTTCTTTCTTTCTTTCTTTCTTTCTTTCTTTCTTTCTTTCTTTCTTTCAATTCAAACTGGCCTCATCCAGCACCCAGATCACCTGCCTCCTTCTTCCTTGCAAGACCACTTCCTTAATCATTAAGCCTTCAGGACAATGAAGTTCCGATCAGCATCAAATAATCATAGGAACAAAGCCTGAGGTCTGTTGACCATAGAGACAGAGTTTCAGTCAAACTAGAGATAACATCGATTCCCCAGTTGGCCTTCAGCTCCAGGCCCAGAAAATCAGGGAAACCAGACAAAGTGATTCCATGGTTGACTCAGAACCAGATGCACTGATCAATGATCCCCTGCCCTAGTGATGACCAGTCACTACCCTGACCACACCCTAACTGCCTTAGTCACCATGATTAATGGTTTTCCCCCCCATATAACCCATCCTCTGGGAGCCATGGGAGAGCCAAGTCTTTGAGCACCATCTCACCTATGACTCTGGGCATGGACCACATCCTGAAGATAAACCCTTGTCCTCCTTGCTGCAAGCTCCTGCTTGTGTCAGATCAGGCTTTGATGCACACAGTCAAGCAGACCCCTTTAGTCTGGTAACATTAACATTGAGCAAGTGACAAGTTTTCGAGGAATTCTCTCAAACTGATACTCTTTCTTTCCTGAGTATTGACCCCATTGATATTGCCCTCTGAGTATTCTGAGAATATATTTTGCTCTCAATTCTCTCTTCCCCTGATGCACTCCCTACAACACACACAGAGACGTGCTCACTAAATGTATTTATTTGTATCCTGCTTCTTCATTCTCTCATGTAATATTGATTAAGCAGCACTTAATGAAAAGGACCCTGTTTAGGAAGTTTGGAGAATTGGGTATAAGTCCTGATTTTGCCATATCTCTTACATGGACAAGTAACCTAATTTCTCAGCAATCAAGTTTTCTCCTTTATAAAAGGGAGTAGAGAAGCCAAAAAACCATTGAGATCTCTTCTAGCCCTAACATAAGAGAAATTAATATGACAGTCTAATTCACAGTCATAACAGACAAACTAAATAACAGGAATGTAGGACTGAAGGCTAAGGTGAGAGTGTCCCAGAAATCTCACCTGAAGTGTTTTGTCACCTGTCACTTTAAGAGTTTGTCACCTAACAACCCTGAGCCAGCCTCTATGTCTTTAAAAGAAGGATATCAGCAAATGTGTCTGAGGGATGTTGGGAGAGTTAAATATAGCATTCAATGTGAAAAGCACTTTGCAAATTACCAATGCAATTTATAACTAATGTGTTAATCCAAGTACTAACAGCGGAATGATGTGGAATAGTCCTTTAACTCATTGGTTTTCAGGCTGGTGTGGGGTGGGTCAGGGGGTGATTTTGCCCTCCCACCCCCAGGAAACATTTAGCATAGTTGACACATTTTTAATTATCACAGCTAGCAGCAGGGGAGGGGTACTACTGGCATTTATAGGAGGGAGGCCAGCGATCTGCTAAATGTTCTTTGAAACACTGGACAGCTCCCCACAACAAAGAGCTACCCTGCTCAATACTACACCTAACACTCAAAATTCATCCTAAATAATTGTTGTATTTTCTAGGGAGAAGACAGGTCCAGTCAGTAAGGACCAGCCATGAAAATCTTCAGCCAAAACCAGTTCCCCTCAGAGGTTTCATCACCAAGCGCTTAGTTACAGGGATTTGGATGGAGGCTGTCCCGTGCTCAAATTATACCATAAATGAAGTGCAGAAACTTCCTCAGAATAATCACGAGCATATTAATAACTCTTAGGAAACTTACACTCTTTTTTTATTGGGGTGGGGGGGGGAGTTAAATCTCTGAAGCACATCTATTGTGTATAATTCAGGAATGGAAGTTGGAGAAAGCATGTAGGAAGAGCACACACAGCATCATTTATACTGTGGGGCTGAACTCCTTGGCCTAGGCACATTTCATTCCCACACAGAGGAAGTGGGGAGCTCATTCTCTCTGAACGTACTACTAATCTTAATGTCTGCTATGAATACACAATGCAAGGGAATAAAAGATCTACTATAGTAGGTATTTCTGCTAGTGACAATTTAAAATTATGTTTGATCACCAGACAGGTGTTACAGACTTAGAAGCAGGAGTCGTGCTACTGGGCATCTGTAGAGCAGCTGCTCTGGCAACGCTCCTTGCAATCCAGACTGAAGAGGGAGTGTGGTTCGGTGGGGTATTCAATGGGTTTCTAGATTCGGTCTCTAACTGGGCTCAGCACCTTAGATGAAGAAAAATAGAACCTGAAACCAGAAATTCTTATTTTCTATTTAATTAACAATGATTTTGCCCCAAAGAAGCAAAATAAGTTTAAACACATTTGTATTATTTCTCACCATTATTCCCATAAAGAAGATGTTACAATAAATGGGGAACAAAATCATAACTGGAATAAGAAAGCTTAAAAGGTAAGATTGAGGTGAAAAAGATAGAATAGGAAACAAAGGCACAAGCTCTATTTCTCCCCTTTTCCTTCCTGGCTGAAGGAACACCCTGGCATGACTTAACCAGAGACAGTAGCCATATTAACCTAAAAGTGACCAACAGGGCCAGTGTAATACCTTTTAATAAATTTGCATTGAGGTTTTGGGACCACTCCACATACACACAAACATACCTCTCACCTCCAAATTGTCATGAAAGTTCCAGGAAAACCAAAGACAAAAATCAATATTTGGAGAGCAAGGTGGAGTCACCCCACCAGTGTTCAAAGCTGAGGACCACCCTATCCATGATCCCCTGGCCTATCTAATCTAATAAAAGAGAAACATGCAAATTGACCACACCTCTACTGCTACACCAGCCATGCCCACCAGCCAATCATATGCAACTATATGCAAATTAACTCAACCAAGATGGCCTCCGACAGCCACAGAACTGGAGCAAGCAGAAGGCTTGGTTGCCCCAGTGATGGAGGAAGCCAAGCTTCTTGCCTGCCCTGGCTGGCTGAGGCCTCAGCTCAAGGCAACAAAGTTTCAATTATAGAAGATAAATAAATTTCAGATACCTGCTTCCAGTCAACCTTGTTGGCAGCTTGGATCACTGGGGGCAGTAGCCTGCCTGCAAACAGCCATCAGTCCCTCACCCAGGATGGCCACACCCTCATGGGGTGAGGGTCCCTGCTGGGGTGCTTGGCCACCTGTACACAGCCATCAGCCCCTTACCCAGGCTGGCCAGGCACCCCAATGGGACCCCCCACCCTGATCTGGGACACTCTGCAGGGCAAACCAGCTGGCTCCCACCCATGCACCAGGCCTCTATCCTATAAAATAAAAGGTTAATATGCAAATTACCAGCAGAATGACTGGGAATGACTGGTCACTATGACACACACTGACCATCAGCGGGCAGACGTTCAATGCAGGAGCTACCCCCTGGTGGTCAGTGCACTCCCACAGGGTGAGTTCTGCTCAGCCACAAGCCAGGCTGATGGCTGCCAGTACAGCAGTGGTGGTGGGAGCCTCTCCTGCCTCCTCAGTAGTGCTAAGGATGTCTGACTGCAGCTTAGGCCTGCTCCCCACTGGCAAGTGGACATACCCCGAGGGCTCCCGGGCTGCCAGAGGGATGTCTGACTACCAGTTTAAGCCAATCTCCTGGGGAGTGGGCCTAAGCCAGTAGGTAGATATACCCCAAGGGATCCCAGACTGAGAGAGGGCACAGGCTGGGCTGAGTGACCCCCATGAGTGCACAAATTTTGTGCACTGGACCTCTATTGTTTAATAAAAACCTTGCAACCTGACTGGTTTGGCTCAGTAGATAGAGTATCAGCCTGTGGACTGAAGGGTCCCAGGTTCAATTCTGGTCAAGGGCATGTACCTTGATTGCAGCACATCCTCAGTAGGGGATGTGCAGGAGGCAGCTGATCAATGTTTCTCTCTCATTGATGTTTCTAACTCTCTGTCCCTCTCCCTTCCTCTCTGTAAAAAAATCAATACAATATATTTTTTATTAAAAAATAAAATAAAATAATAAAAGCCTTGCACCTAGACCCCATCGGGCCATCTTGTTCTCTAAGGTCACCGGTCCTCAGTTCTTCAGCACATACTTTTGCTTTGTTAAATATACTGCGCTTTGTTAAATTTTATCGTCTTGATCTCTAATCCTTTCTTGTGTGGTGACAAGAGCCTCCTCAGGTGTTGCCAGCATCGAGATTAGAACTTGCAACCTTTAAGTTATTTAAAACTCAAGCCAACAATTTTGACAATGCAATAGTCATTCTCTCTTTACTTTCGCCCTAAACTTGACATTTTCACATCCTACGTTATGCCAGTATGTTCTCTAAAAAGCTTTTTGAATAACAGTGATTTCGTAGGCGAGGATACTTCATCACTGCATCGTTTTGTCTTGTCATGTTCAGACCAGATGTCAGGCTTGAGCGCGGTGTTAAGGTCTCTGAATCCTGACACTTCTGGTCTGAACTGAGAGTTCTTTCCTCCACCCTCCCTGAGTGCTGGTGAGGGCAATGGCACTGGCTGTCTCAGTCGAGACAGGAGCTCAGCAGCGAGGCCACGTGGTGGAGATGAAACCCTTGTGAAACCCCGAGCAAAGGCACAATAATTATAAGGCGAACTCAGGTTATTACCCGGAGAGCTGTGAGGCAGCACTCACAACACCTTCAGAAACCCTGATTTTGCAGGGCATTGGTAATTGTAGTCTCTTTGGGAAAGAGTAGCTGATTAAGGTATATGCAGATAATATTCCAGATTTTTTCGGTGTCTGAATATAAACTTAGCACTTTTCGAAAATGGCATAAAATTTGTCAAGTCAGCAGAGTGACATTTTGAAATTACTATTACAGTGAACTAAATGGAATGCCCAGCATTTACCCTGTCTTCAAAAAGTGTTCTTATAATTAAGGGATAAAATCATTTGATGAAACCCTAAGAATAATTTAGGTCATCCAACTATTTTGGGTCTGCTTTTGCTCATGTATTACTCCTAACCCCTACGTGAACTCTGAAATTTTCTAATTAACACTTTACTGTAAGAAATCCTTTTAAAGTATTGTTCTCCTTTCATCCTTAGTCATGTACACACACATACACCTTCTTCAGGCAGAGTCCACTGTTGAGGTTTCTGGTCAAGGACAACCGGAGCTCCAGAAAGGGCTTTCTTGTTTGAGGGAGGGAGAGGATGGAAAGGTAAACAGCTCAGCAGGTGTTGGCTCAGAACTACAGATTATGTTCACTTAGGATCGGTGTAGACAGGAAAGGCCGAAGGCAGAAAGGAGGGGGGTATCTTTTCCACAGATTTGTATATATTGAAGCAGAAGCAGAAATTCTCAGCAGTGTCTAGGTTGGCGGATCTCAAATAAGCGGCTTAGGAACTTCACCTGAGAAAAAAAGTCACTCTTCCTGGTAGGATCACCTACCAGTAAGTCGGGTGGCATTGTTTGCATGATTGGCACAGAAAAGCCTCAAAGCCAAGCCTCTAGGACATCAACCCTGTGAAATGACAAACACTACAGGGAGAGATGTCATTTTAGTAAAACCGGTGCTTACTCAAAAATATTTCTAGAGGCTGTGCATGCTTCTAGGAGTATAGACTAAACATGTTTTCTTTCACATAATGAGGAAAATGAACCAGCCACACTGTTGGAACAGCTGTGACAATGAAAACTCACCAAGACATGGACCAGTACAGGTAAGGGCCTCAGGCACCGTTTGTGGTCTCTGTTAGAAAGTGAGGGGGGATGGGAAAAAGGAGTTGGTCTCAGCGCATGGGGAAAACAGTGTCTGAGATCAGAGCATCCTGCAACGCGTTGCCTCACCCTTGCATAGGTTTTACATTAAAAGTAATTAACTATACGCTATTTGACAAAAAAAAAAAAAAAGTGCTTTAGAGTAGAATGAAACAAGCTTGGTAAATATGGAAAGGCAAAAAGGTGTATCATTATTTTTGTTCCCCTTGCTAGTAATTTATCCTTTGTTCCTTAAACCTGAAATTTTCATATGGATCAAAAGGAAGTCTTTTTAAAAATAACTAAAAAATGTATATAAATGTTCTGAGATAATACTTGTTTAGTTTCCTGTCTCCCCCCTGATGTTAAGTCTATGATGCATTTATACTGTCCTAGTGAAATGTTTAAGATAACACAATGTTTAATACATTTTTCAGGCTTATCTGTGAACAGTCACCCTTGTCCAATGTCTTCCCACTTACTGCGTTTTTCACATAAGGAATGCCGCATCTGACAGCCATTTGTAAAAGCAAGCAGCACTCTGTGGGAGGCTGATCATAGGTTGTGCCTGCGATTCATCTGACTCATCTTCATATCAGCTCTAATGTGTGTGGTCTTCTGGTCTTGATGCCTCCCCCGCCTCGAATGGAAGGCACTCACCTGGGAAGCAAATATCAGCCTTTCACTTTTCCCCAAAGGTTCATTCTCAGCACGACTGTTTCCACGAGTTGTTGATATCCTATAGACTATAACCCTATTACCACGATTGGGAACAGATGTTAGTCTGTTGTGAAAAACTAATATTCATCTCAAAATTTTCATTTATATGATTATACATGAACACCTAAGATAAATGCAGGTCTAAAGTAATATAATACAAGAGCATGGGGAAAAATCAGAAATAGCTTACTTTTGCTATGCACTTTATCTTCTGGAAGTAGGAGCAACAAACTTTGCCAAAAATAGACTGGGAATTAATTAGAAAATTCTCTGACCTAAATCAAATAAGTTATGTGAAAAAAAATTTTTTTCATGCATTGCAAAACTATACTTTCCTGGTGGTATCTGTTTTTTATGTAGTGTTATATACATTCTTAATGGCATTCTATTCTAATCAACAGTATATTTTAAGTACATTTTTAGTTACATTTTACTTATAAGGATACAAAGGATTCCAAACATACACAGTTTTTATGAAAAAATGCAGTCTTTGATATACTGCCCTGTAGAGACTGACAATGCCAAAACTTTTGAGAAGTTAACCAAATAATGGCAATTTTTTTGAGTTACACTTAAAGTGGGTGATAATGCCAATGCAGGGAGATTCTTTTGGAAGGTTCCAGAACAAGTGCTGTGCTATCAAACTACTCAGTTCTTAGATTTCCATGAAAGGCCATTCATTATTTAAGGCCAAGAAAGATGGAAAAAGCCATAAAAGCAACAGGGTGTGACAATTATTTTAAAAGGACATTTGAATTTAGTTATCAAAACTTGAATGGCATTAATTATAGAACATCTGACAAGGGAAATTTTAAAGCAACCCTTAGTGTGAGAGCGATCCTGAGGACAGGCCAAAGATGAATAATGGCCATCCTAGGCAGGAGTCAATTTTTCTGCCTCGAGATTCGTATCTGAAACCCAGCATCAGTGAGATCCCAGCTCATGTACCCCATCACTGTCTCGCTTTTTGAGTTCTTAAAATATTTTGAAACTGGGAATAAAAGTAAAATAATTAAAGTAAAGCTCAGATTCTCTTAGTGGGTTGTCACAGTTTAGCCATGCTGTTATCAGTATGAGGTGCTAATAATTCAAGTAAAGGCTGAAGGTATTTTTTCTCACCTGCTCTTTGTAGGAACTTACCTATCCAGTAAAAGTGCTCATCAAGAACAGAACTATCACAGCAACACTTAAGCAGTAGAGACTTACATCAAAGAAGTTAATTCTTTTACAATTAAAAAGGGACCTGTGATACCTGATACAACTCCCTTACTTTACCAGTACAGACGAAAATAATCAAATTTTGGAGAAGCGGAATGCTTTTTCTAAGTGCACATGGAAAGGCAGTGAGAGGCTGTGAAGCTTGAAGGTGGAGGGCTTTGGAACTGTCCTGCATGGGGGCGGAGCAATCATCTCCACCACTTAGTAGCTATGTGACATCGTGTGTTTCTTCATCTCTCTTGGTTTTGATTTTTTTCAGTCTGTAAAACAGACATGATAATAGAAGAGTGGAACACTCTTAATCAATGTAATAGAGATCAGTGGAAATAGTGATTTATTAATTTATATACTTCTAACCTAAAACATATACCCATCTTTCCTGTAGGGCCCAGGTCTTTTCTTTGACGATGGGCCCTCCAATTGGGTTTCCAGTTATCCACAAAGGTTCCATTCCTGTAAAGTAAGGCAAAAAATTTAAAGACACTCGGAGTCAATCCAAACACCAAAGTGTTTTCAATTTTTGCAGTTTCTAATTTGCTGTGGATGTCTTACCTATACCTAATCGACAGACATATTTTGAAAAAAATCATATTGATTGAATCCTTCCAATGCATTCAAGTTAGTTTTATAAAATTAACCTTATTTTTCTATTGGGATTCTTATTTTACTGAATTGTACTATATTTAATTAAAATATGTCATGGTTTTAACAAGTGCAACTGGTGTAATCAGATTTAGGTCCAAACATCTTGGATTCTTGACAACATGCACCTTGACTTAGAGGAGCAATGGTGATGGGCTTCCTGGACATGTACGTAGGTCAATGTTCTTTACAGATGGATTAGAGAAAGCTAAGTAATCTTTCCACTCAGGGTGGTTCAAGAAGCTTCTACTGAAAGCTCACAGACCAGTGCCAATGCAGTGAACCCTCGATTTGGTGGACCACCATTTAATGGACTTCAGATTTAAAGGACAACATTTCCATACTGCACGTCATATGTCAAAATTAACACCCTGCTGGTGATGGCATAGAGTGGGTGGGTGGAGCAGGGGGGGGAGGAGGGAGGGTTGGAGGTGGAAGATGGTATAGAGAGGACAAATGGTGATGGAAAAAATAAAATAAAATTCACACACTATTAATTTTAAAATACTTTTAACCAAGATGTGCTTATAATTAAATTAACAGGTTATTGTTTGTTATTAATTCACTGTTATTTTAAACACATTTTAGCAAACAGGCCATATGCTAGAAAAAACACCATAGTAATTTTGCCAACATAAATAAATGTTACATATCTACAACTATAGTCTACATATTGAAATCCAAGAGTCACCGCTCCCTCGTAAACGATGTTCTGCAAGTGATTAGCATGTGATCACACAGCTTCGTACTCGGCAATTGGTTCTTCTGTCCCATGGTATGACTTTCCGCAGCCGTTTTAAGGCGTGCTGGCCATGTTCCCATGTGCCATAAACCTCACCCCAGCCATGCACTTTGTTTACTTGAGGTGACTGGTGAAGGCACACATTTGCTAGACCTATTCAGTATACTTTTAAAATTATAGTAATACATACAGAAAGCTTTTCTGTGAAATTTAACTTTTCAAACATACTTAATTTTAATTACACAAATGTTTCTACATACGTAAAAACAGGTAAACTAGCTAATTTATCAATTTTTTAGCATATGCATTCAGAAAACCTACTTTACTATACATATAACGGACTTTTGGATTTAACAGACACTCTCTTGCCCAAATTAGTACATTATATCGAGGTTTTACTATACATGTTACCTATTAATATACAGTTTAGAACTTATTTATCCTGACTTCTTGCCAGAAAATAGATACTTGTGGATAGATATTATTCTTTCTTCTGCACATTTTTTTTCATATTAGCATTCAAAATTAACTTTTAGCCTCTACTTAGCCGCATTTATAAAAATTACTAGTGTATTAAATTATATACCCAATGCTTGTCAAAACAACAGGGACTAGTGATCAACTCTAGAGTCTCACTAAATATAGTCCCCATGATATATATATATATATATATATATATATATATATATATATATATATATATATAATTTGTTTTCCTTTGCTTCACAATTAAGATGCATATAGTCTAAAAGTGAAATGCTGTATTACACTGATTCTAACATAGGCAGACTTTATCACATTTCATTTGATTGCACTTCATAGGTGCTATGATTTTTACAAATTGAAGGCAAGGCCCTCCACCAGCAAAAGGATTATGGCATGCTCTATTGCAATAATCTCTTTTTGGCAGTGGCCTGGAACCCAACCCACAATATCTCCAAGGGCATGCCTATCATCTGCACATTTTCCCAGCTTTTAGTATCTTTGAAATCTGGAAACCTTCTTACTCTCCATGACATTTTACAATTACAGTGGACCAGGTGGCAGTCATAACACTGTGATGCTGCCTGCAGATTTATACTCCTTAAATGTACCAACATCAAAATCCTGAAGTGACAGCAACTTGGAAAAGAATCACAGAATCAATAGATCAGTCGTTTGAGGGCTCCCACATCAACAGTGATCTCAGTGGCACAGAGAACACTATTATATGAAGTAAAATAAGCACCAACAACTTCTAGTTGAAGTAATTCAAAAGGATTTGAACTTTTAGGCATAACTTACTCAATTCGTTCCACCTATAATTTTGTTTTTCATATATTCACAGGTGTCATGTATTATTTTTAATATATCAGTAAATATAAAATATATTTTTGTTAATATTATATGGAGATTATCATGAGTCCTGACAACAGTGGAGCAACTAGTACCAAAATAGCACTTCTATCATAAACAAGCATACTAATAGGTCAAATATGAGGCATCTCAATAGCAATGTATTCAGGCATTGGGCCATATGCAGTGTGAGTTTGTGATACCTAAGAAAATGAACTCATGATGTTAGTCTCATATTTCCCAGCTAACTAGGGGCAAATTCCCGAGTACATGTGGTGAACTGAAATCCATACAGATCATGGTAGTCCATCTGAGCTGAGGAAGCAGATATCAGCTTCAGGGCAGCTGCCACAGCTGGAACCTTTATAGTGAGGACCCCAGAGGTGCAATCTGCACAGATGGGAGACTCTAAAATTTTGAGATGGGCTTCCTCATGAGTCCTTGGCCAAGGACTATGCTGTGCATAGTCAGACTGAAATCATACAAGGTTTACCAAGGAGTGACTATGATAGGGTTCACGTAGCACTTGTTAGAATGTGATTAACACCTTGAATATCCTCCAGAGACAACCAAAAGCTACTCCTTAAAAATAAAGACCGTGCCCTACTCCATACCCACCCAAACAAAACCTAAAACAAAACTCTGACAAAATCTGCAGAAATCTGCATATAACTAAGGCTACAAAATGTAAGGTGATCAGCTCATAATTGAACTGCCTACTAAAGGAAAATCAAAATTCTTGAATCTCTTTAATATACTATCAAAATAACAGGAATACAATAAAATCTATTTAGAAACAAGAACATATGAATTGCCCTAACCAGTTTGACTCAGTGGATAGAGCGTCAGCCTGCGGACTCAAGGGTCCCAGCTTTGATTCTGGTCAAGGACATGTACCTTGGTTGTGGGCACATCCCCAGTAGGAGGTGTGCAGAGGGCAGCTGATTGATGTTTCTCTCTCATCGATGTTTCTAACTCTCTATCCCTTTCCCTTCCTCTCTGTAAAAAATCAATAAAATATATTTTTTTAAAAAAGAACATGTGAATCATGTTCAGTAAAGAAGTTATTAAAAGGAGCCATTCCAAAGATAACTCATATATCAGACTTAGCAAACAAAGATTTTAAAGCAGCTACCATAAATATTTTCAAAGAGCTAAAGAAAAATTTGTTCAGAAATGTAAAGGAAAGTATAGTTAGTTTTATAAGTGAATAGATAGAAAATCTCAGCAAAGAGATAGAAACAAAATGTAAGTTGCATGACTGAAAGTAAAATAAGCAAAATGAGAAAATGGAAATAACAGCATATTAGAGATGGAGGAAGAAAGAACTGGTGGGCTTGAAGAGAAATCAACCAATCTGAAAGCAGAGAAAATATTAAAGAAAACTGAACAGAGTTCCAGAAGTCTTAAGTATTAAATTAGAAAATGGTAAGTAGATGGTAGATACACATAGAAGAGAGAACAAAAGGAAAAAAAGGAAGGAAGGGAGAAAGAAAAAGAAAGGAATGTTAAAAATACAAAAACTAGAGATGGAAATACATTCCCTAACTCTGAAAGTACTTCTAGTTCCAGCAATAATGGAGCATAGAGACCAGAATTACTCTCCCTATAAAAAAAAAAAAACAACAACACCTAGAAAACTAGACAAGGGAAGAGAAGGGAGGAAAGGAAAGAAACATTCATTTCATCAAATGGTGCTGACACCAGTCTCACACCATAAACAAAAATTAATTTGAGATGGACTTTTTTATTTACTTGAGTGAAGAAATATAAAACTCCTGGAAGAAAATATAGGATACATTTTTATAAACTTGATATAGGCAAATATTTCTTAATAGCATTAAAAAGACACTAACATTGAGAAAAATTGATAAGTTTGAATTGATTAAAATTTTTAAAAAATCTTTGACAAGGCTGAGAATAGGGTGAGTCAAGCAAAGCCAAATCAGGCAAGTTCAGTATCATATTCTGCCTTTATTTAAAAGTTTGATACTGTATTTTATTACTTGTAATTTCTTACATTAATTTTACTTTTTATATTGGATTAAAATATTATATATCTTCATATCCACTTTTTGGCATTTCTCTAAATTTTGTGGGGGGAAATAAGTAAGGCATCTGGCTTACTTTTCTCCCCTAGTCCTTGCTCTGATCCTGTCCTTCTTAAATTATGAACTCTTGTCTCCTAAAATCAGGAGGACTAGAGGCTCTGGTTTTGTTCTCCCTCCCTGCTCTATACCTTGACAACACTTGGAAGTCAGTAAACCAGTGCAATTATAGAAAACACCTCATTTGTTTTCCTTCTCTCAGGAATCACTGTCACGTTCTACCCATGGTCCAATGACTGAACATCATTTTTCATACGTTTTATCTAGCTTTCTATATTTATTTTTAAAGAGGGAGGATAATTCTAGTCCCAAATATGTTCCATTATTGCTGGAACTAGAACTACTTGCAAGAGTTATGAAATGTATTTCTATCTCTAGTTTTTGTACTTTGAGCATTTGGTGACTATGATAAGCTTCTTGATATACTTCAAATTATACTTGTTTGGAAAAGAAGGTTACCAAAATTTTTCTAAAAGTATTATAATCCTCAACATATATTGTATATTAACAATTTGCATATGGCCTGGTGACCGAGTATTTTTATTATGCTTATTTTTTTATTGATCTTAGAGAGGAAGGGAGGGAGGAGAGAGAGAAACATCAATGTGGGAGACATCAATTGGTTGCCTCCCACACATGACCCCACTAGGGATTGAACTCACAACCTGGGTATGTGCCCTGATCAGGAACTGAGCCCACCACCTCTCGATGCATGGGATGATGCTCCAACCAACTGAGCAACACTGGCAGGGCTATTCTTACATATTTAAATCTAAATATATTTGGTAATTACTTCTAAGATTACCATGGGAAGTACACTGAAGTTATATATAGTGTGCAACTGTGTGACACATGACTGTCTGTAACATGATTTATGATGAAAGATAATGGAAATTGCTGGGTTTCTTGAATGACAATAAAATTATTTCCATCTCCATGATTTGTGGAGGTATATTATATTTTTGTGAGAGAGATTAGAGATATGGAGAACTTTTAAGAAATTCAGATTATTTTTCTCTATTGCTACATAAACTTTGAAAGATGGTTTACCTTTACTTCCTTCTCAGTCCAGAGGTAAAGTATAAGTTCCAGGAGCATGAACTAGGTTCAGAGGTAAAAGGTCATTTGTTCTGACTGCAGGTCACTGGCTAAATCAGGAGATGGGATGAGAATGAGAAGATGAAGAATGAAGGTTCATGTTCATAGCAATGGAATGGAGGTCAGAAAAACCAGCCACAGTAAGAGGGTCTGGAGTAGAGAGCAAGAGGCCAGAGGCAGCAGCTTTGTATATACTCAGATCTGTGAGAGGACTGAACACCCTTGTATCCCAACAACTACTAATGTTCCATTAGTGGGCACTGAGACACATTGTCCAGAGGGAAAAATCATTTTCATTCTGTTGTGGTCAACAGCACACATATACTAAGAGAAAGCAGTAATAGTATAACAAACATAATTTGTATTCATAAACTATCTCCCTAGAGGCATAAAACAGATTAGTTTAGATTAAGAAAACTATCTTCTTATTTCCCCTTACTGACCAAGCATAGAATAATAAGCTTTAGCATCTTCTTGTATTACTGCAACATATGTTTTATTGGAACACAAATGTTAAAGAAGCTGCCATTAGACAAGGTACTAGTATAAGAGGCCCATTTCTTCTTAAAACAATTACATGTTCTTGTCTCCCTACTGAGGCTGCTAGCCACCTGCCAATTGTGATGTACTTTATGATATGGACAGAGGAAGCAAAGGTCTCCCATTTTTCTCATCCCAACAAGTGATAAAACATATCATCAAACAGAATCATATAAACCAGTGAACACTGGGTCTAGTTTTCTACTAAAAAAGCAGCCATATCTCCTCTTAGACAACTGCTTTAAACTCAGTACTTCCTGGCCCCAATGGCTACAGCTATCTTCATATGTCTCTAAACAGAGGGTTCCCAACTTATAGATGAGTTAACCGAGACCTATGGAAGCTATATGACTTGCACAAAATCAGCACAAAGTTTGCGGCATATCACTCATACATTTACCTAGTTTTTGTAGTGAGTGATAGCTTTCTTTCTTGCTTTATCTCAACTACACAATTTAAGAATGTCAATTTTTACCCATATTATGAAATTGGTTTACAAATGTGTATGAGACTCTTGCCTAATTTCCTAGGAGATTACTTGAAAAATGCAAAGAAACTTGAAATAAACTGTACTGTCAGTTCTGTCTTTGCTGCTGGACTCTATGGCTTCATGATGCTGGTGGGTTGGCTTGTGCTGGGCGTTCTGTTGGTCTGGGGCTTCAGTGACAATGTCTGAAGAGACAGACCATTTGTTCTCTCATGTTGGGCTTCTTCATATGATGGCAGAAGCATTCCAAAGAAGCAAAAACAAAAGCAAGTCCCTTGAGACTCCCACAGCGACAAGTCCACCACAATATTTGGGACAATGAAAGTCAAAAGTCAGCCCAGATGCAAATGATGGAGAAAAGGAGCCTTTGTCTCTTAATGGGAAGAGCTATGAAGAGTTTGTGACTATTTTTAAACTATCATTTCTCTGTATCTCAGGAGCTTAGTATATAGTGCAGAAATACATCAGAAATATTATTGAATGCTAGTATGTACAGGCCTGTTTCTAATGCTTTTATATGTAACATGTAACTTTATATTTATTATTAAAGGCCCGGTGCACAAAATTTGTGCACTGGGGGTGGGGGGGTGGGGGAGTGTCCCTCAGCCCAGCCTGCACCCTTTCCAATCTGGAACCCCTTGGGGGATGTCCGACTGCCTGGGGATAAAACAGCAGTCTGACATCCCTCTCACAATCCAGGACTGCTGGCTCCTAACCGCTTGTCTGCCTGCCTGCCTGCCTGATCGCCCCCTAACCACTTCCCTGCCAGCCCAACTGCCCTGCCAACCTGGTCACATCCAACTGCCCTCCCTTGCCAGACTGATCACCCACAACTTCCCTCCCCTGTTGGCCATCTTGTGATGACAGGGGACAGCCATCTTGTGACATCATGCAACACTACATAGGCTTTTATTATATAAGATAATCCTGTGAATTATCAGGAGTGATAATAGGTTTTCTTATTAGAGATGGTCCAATTATAGTGAATAAAGAGTAATTTGCCTACAGTTGGAGGGTACTGAAGCAGAATTCAGGCCCAAGCAGTCAAATTCTAAATCTCAGTTTCTTGAACTCCTCATTTTGTGAAATGCACAGAAAGGATATTGTACTTATTTTCTATTGCTGTCATAATGCATTTCAACAAACTCAGTAGCTTAAAAAACACTAATCTATTATCTCAGTACTGTAGGTCAGAAGCTTAATTTGGCTTGGCTGTATCTGCTCCAGGTTTCACAAAGCCAAAATCAAGGCTGGCCTTTTGTTGGGAAATCCTGGGAAGAATCAGCTTCCTAGTTCATCAGGTTGTCATCAGAATTCAGTTCCTTGCAACTGAAGGACTGATGTCCCATTCTCTTGTTTGCTGGCAGCTGGGGACCACCTTAGCTCCTGGAAACCTCTCCAGTTCTTGCATGTGGGCCTCTAGGTGGCAAAGCCAGCAAGAGTGTGCCAAATCTTTCTCTGACTTGGAATCTAACTTTCCCTCCTGTCACACATCAACTGCCTTCTCTTCTGCACCTTCATTCTGACTGCAGCCAGAGAAAATTCTCTGCTTTTAAGGTCTCTTGTGATTAGATTGAGACCAACAGCAAGATCTGAGATAACCTCCCTATTTTAAGGTCGATAACTTTAATTACACCTGCCAAGTTCTTCTTACCCTGTATTGCAACACATCACAGATTGCAGGGAAGGATTAAGGCACAGACATCTTTATAGGTTATTTTGCCTACCTCAGATATTAAGTACTATTGGAGTTTAGAGAAAAATGAGATCTTGAGGGCTGGGAGGTTAGAAAGTGTGAAGGATTGTAGAATAAGAGTTGGCTTTTAGGAGATACATAAGAGATGCTCTTTGAGTTGGGGAGGAAGGAGTAAATGCCCATCAGGGCTGCTATTCCAGTAAATAACAAGCATTGTACAAGTAAGGACTCAGGGGAAAGTATAAGGCATTTGTGGTAAATGATAATGATTAGAATGATGGATTCGTGGAACAATTGATAGGGAGGTATGTTAGAGTACAGATTAAGGTCAGCTTGTGGAGAACCATAAACGCCCATAGAGGAATTTGGGTTTTATTCTACTGGCAACAGGAAGTCATTATTATTTTTTAGTAAAGAAGTGAAAAATACAATGATCTTCCAGGAAAATACATCCAATGAGTCATGTAGAAATAAGACTGAAGCATGGAGACATAGAACAGACTGACATACCTTGATGCAGGGATGGGGGGTGGGGGGGGGCGTGGAGAGATAAACCAAAGAACTTATATACTTATATTAATAGCCCATGGACACGGGTAATAAGGTAGTGAAGACATGGGGAGGAGGAGCTGGATGGAGAGGAGTAAAGAAGGAGAAATGGGAGACATTTGTAATACTGTCAATAATATATATGTGTGCATGTGTATCTCTTTCCCTCTCTCTCTCTTTCTCTCTCTCTCTCATTAAAAATATATATTTATATTTTTTAATGAGTCATGTAGGAAAGATAGAAGTGAGGAGGAAGAGAAGACTGCCAGATAAATTAAGGAACTATTATAATCATCCAGTTGTGCAATAATAAAGGTGGATAGGAAGGAACAGAAATTGGCAAGAGATCTGGGGAAGAAACAGCTGAACTGTGGGACTGATTGAAAGTTCAGTGTGAAAGAAGAAACTGATCTTAGAGAAGGGGAGTAGGGAGGGGCAGGATAGCATCTTCTACAAAGAGGAAGCTTGAATCAGGTTAAGCATTAAATGTGATTCTGCCCTAACAAGGAGCAGTTAGTGTTGGCATCCTGCTCAGCCTTGGTATCCTGCCATCCACCTACTTAGGATAAGAAATGGACTCCCCACGAAGCAGGCACCCTGCCCGAGTCTCCCTGACTTCAAAACACAGCTCCAGGCACAGAAAAGCAGAGACACTTTTCCCTCCTGAAAGTCCCTTTTAATATTTGGAGCTATTTTCCAAAGAGTGGTTTAATTAGTGTTTTTAATTTCTATACTTAATGAAAAGTTTACAGCTCCATGGTCGCTTCTGAGGATTCCATATGCTTGTAAGAATGTTTTTTCTTTCTTCTCATTTTTTTTTAAACAAGATTTTTATAGACTCAAAATCTTCGGAATCTTAATTTGGGGAGGGGGCATGTCTGCATCTCAGAATTGATGTATATAATAATAATTTAAAAATCACCAACTGCACAATTGGATGGATTAAGAGATCACTCTTAAAGGCAGCTTTTCAAAAACATTCTTTGGCAGGCCTGAGATTTACAGGGGCCATCATTAAAGTGTCCATGTAAATGGGGACATATTGACAACTTCCCCATTAAAGGCAGAGCCAAAAAGTATGCATATGCTGTAACCACAGATCCCTTGGGAACTCAACAAGGGCTTTATTTTGCTTGCTTTTTAATAGCTCCTCTTGGGTACTTTATGGACCAGTTCTCTCATCTCAAGTGTCTGATCCCAAGACATAAATTAATTTTTAGATGCACCTTTTATCCATCTTGTTTTCTAAGGCAATAGTCACTATTTGTTTTGGTTGCCATGGAGACAGTTGACTTCCTGCCATGAAAGGAGTCTTGTTTGGGGGTATAAAAGGGGTTTGGGTCCAGGGATTCTTTAATTTTCACACAGTGAGGAAAGCCATTTCATCAGTGGAGCATTTGTATACATCTCCCACTTATAACTGGAATATTTTTATCACCTTGTGAAATTTCCCTTTTTATTTTCTATCACTTCCTTTTTTAAGATTTAACTTGCTCTCCAAAGTGCTGACTAAAACCACAGCAAAGGGGTTCCATTTATTACTATTTTGTAGGATGGCTGGACACAGTCTCTGAGAAGAATATTATCTGAAAAAGCAGCTGAACAATCTGAGAAAATGGTGGATTATAGAACTCTATTCAGGTGGAGGAAGAGGCTACATTTTATCAGGGCAAGGAACACTTTGAACACCAATTCATAAACCTCTTTCCCAGTGACCAGCTCAGGCTGCTAAAGATTGGGTTCCTCTGGGGTTTAGGCACTGGTTCTGATATTTACAAAGGCAATTGTTGGATTCTGCTCTGAACTGTTAGAACAGGCAACCTGAAAGCCCTTTTCAAGTACAACAAGAAATGTTTTTTTAATCAGTTTTTTAAGCACTCTCTTTAAAGTATACAAATAATAAAAGGATAAAATATAATATATTATACATATTACTTCTTACCTTCCACATTTTACCTTCTACAGGTCAT
>PVJC01016192.1:0-33999 GCA_004026665.1 Murina feae | reverse complement strand
CATGTTGGCTGGGCTAATTTGCATACAGTCGCTCTGATTGGCTGGTGGGTGTGGCTTACCCCATCCCAGAGAAATGGTTAATTTCAATATTACACTTTTATTAGTTAAGATTACATCCAACAATGGAAGAATATGCAGTACTCTACACCCAACAATCTAGCAACTGACAAACTTCTAGCCAATTCTGTCAACAGAAATATGCTTCTGTCAACAGTAAACACCATGGTTCTGGGCCACAATAGGCCATGAGAAAACCCACAGAATTCCTGTTAAGAGTTGTACAGGCCCCACCTGGCGGTATTGCTGCTGAATATCCTAGTGGTACCTCCAAGGGCAAGTCATTGTTTCACCTGGGCAGGATGAAATCAGGGATTAAATATGGATAAAAGATGTAACCCCCACATTGTCATCTTTTGGGGGATAAGAGGAGCCTCTAAACTTTGTCCAGATTTATTAAAATCAAGATATTATTGCCCTTAGGGACTTGGCATTTAAACAATACAACAATACCAGAATTAGGCCCTTTTAAAGATTTTCTGTCATTTTTAAAAGGATTTCTGGACTTCTTTATATCAGTAAAACAGTAGAGATCCCTCCCACAAAAACCTTTCTGAGAGATTTTATTCCCTTAAGATGATGTATGATAAGACATGTCTTCCTGCCCCTTACCTTCCCAAAGGAAGAAAATTTGAAACTGTAAGAATTATGATAGAACTAGGGGCCCGGTGCACTCGGGGGGGGGGGGGCCCTCAGCCCAGCCTGTGCCCTCTCGCAGTCTGGGACCCCTTGGGGGGATGTCCACCTGCTGGCATGCCTGGCCAGCCCAGGTGAGGGACTGAGGGCTGTTTGCAGGCTGGTCAAGCCCCCAGTGGGGACCCTCACCACATGGGGATGTGGCCAACCTGGGTGAGGGACTGAAGGTCATTTTCAGGCCTCCTGTTTGCTCTAGCTCCGTGGCTGCCAGCCACCATCTTGGCTGGATTAATTTGCATATCATCGGTCTGATTGGCTGGCGGGAGAGGCTTGGCTGGTGGGCATGGCTTAGGTGTAACGGAGTGAGGGTTAATTTGCATATTACTCTTTTATTGGATTATCAAGTACAATGTGATTAGCTTTAAGTTATAAAATGTAAGTGTAATTCACTTAATAGTGTAACAAATTATAATATTTGATCAAGGAGAAAAAGATAAGCTAGAATAATATTTGGAATAATGATGACATTTTCATGGTCCCATTTGTGGCTAGTCCTATTATTATAAAATTCTAGTAAACTGTTCCTCTTGGGAGTCAGATATATAAGTGAAAAATGGAGGCGAAACATGGCTACAGCCACACTTACTAATTTAAATAATAATTTATTAACTTAAATAATAATTTTAAAAGTTTATATTTACCCATTTAGTCATTATTTCCAGTACTCTTCATTTCTTTATGTAGATTCAGATTTACATCTGCTATTATTTTCCTTTTGCTTTAAGTACTGCCTTTAACATGTCTTGTAATGCAGATTTACTGATAATGAATTCTTTTAGCTTTTGAATGTCTGAAAACTTTTTATTTTGTCTTTCTTTTTCACAAGGTAAAGGATTTTATGTTGACAATTTCTCCCCATTCAGTATGTGGAGATGTCATTCCATTTCACCTAGTTTGCATAATTTCCAAATAAAAATCTGCCTCTGTTCTTATCTTTGTTCCTCTGGTTGTAATGTGTCTTTTTGTTGTCTAGATGCTTTTAAAATTTTCTATTTATCATTGGGTTTTAAGAAATTTGATTATGAAGTGCCTTAGTGTAGTTTTTTTCATGTTTCTTGTACTTCAAATTTGTTGAGCTTCTTGGATCTGTGGGTTTATAATTTTCATCAAATTTGGAAAATTTTCAGCCAATATTCTTTCAACTATTATTTTATAAGCTTCTCCCTTTCAGAGACTGAAATAACATGAATATTAGACTCTTCCTAGTTGCATTAACAGCTCAGAGATTGTTTTCTTTTCGTTTTGAGAATTTTCTATTGCTATATCTTCAAATTTACCAACATACTCTTTTGCAACATCTAATCTATCCTTAATCTAATCTAGTATATGTTTCATCTCAGATGTTGTGGTTTTTATCTTTAGAAGTTAGATTTGGGCCTTTACAAAATATCCTTCATGTCTCAACGTTAAAGTATTTCTTTACGTTTTTGAATATAAGGAATAGTTTTAATCATTCGCTTAATGTTCTTGTCTAATAATTCTATTCTGAGTCCATTTCAATTTATTGATTTTTTTCTAATAATTATGATCATATATTTCTGCTGCTTTGCATTTTGGTGTTTTAAAATTGTATACCAGATATTGAGAATTTTATCTTGTTAGGTATTACAGTAGCTTAGAATTCCTATAAATATGTTTGAGCTTTTTTCCTGGGATGTTATTAAGTTACTTGGAAATAGTTTGAGCCTTTCATGTCTTGTTTCTATGCTTTATTAGGCAGGAGCAGAGTAGTGTAGTCTAGGGTTAATTTTCCACACAACTGAGGCAAACCCTTCGTTGTATAATTGTGAGCTTTTGCACTCTGCCTGGAGGAATAGGTACTCTTTCATTTGATCTCTAATCTTTTCAAATGATTTTTTTCCCCTGATCTTGAATAGTTTTTTCATACATTTGAGTTGATTGATACTCAACTAAACTCTGGAGGGGGACCTTCTTTAGATCCCCACAGTTGTTTTTCTCTCCTTTTCCATCTCTCTGCTCGCTGCTACTCTATCCTGAAAACTCAAACTGTCTCCAGGATTCCCAGCTCCACGTCTTCAACCCAAGAGGATGCTGGACTCCCTTCTTGCATCATGACCTGGAACCCACTCCTTTGTTTCCCATCTCTCAGGAATCCTTGACCTTCATTTCTGAAATCCAGTGTTTTGAAAACAAGATTTTATATATGTTATCTGCTTTTTTTTGTTGTTTCAGGCAGGAGGCTAAGTCCAATCTCTTTTTACACAATCTTGGCTGAAAGAAAAGCCTGTAGTATTCTTTATAATTAAAAAATCTCGTGCCTTTTCTCTACTTCTATTTTATTTTTAAAAAATAGGGGTGAGAAGCTTATGGAGATAAACTAGAAAATGTTCATTTGGACAAAATGCTGGAGAAATTATTTTTCTCATTCTTTTTCACTATTATGATTCTTTGCCACCAGAATGATCTTTCCAAATTGAATCATCTCTCATTTATGCCTAAATCCATCATGGTTTCTCAATGATTACTGAATAATATCCAAACTCCTTAGAAAACATGGGAGGCTCCTATATACCTGTGAACCCTCATTTTTAATACCACTCACCTCTCCCATCATACTCCGGACTCTTATTAAGGTGTGTCGCCTGCCACAGTAGTAGTGTGTGGTTCTGGAGTCAGAGGAGCAGCTCAAATCCTATTTAATGGCTGCCAGATTGGGGGAAATTAACTTCTTTAATATAGTATCTGAAAATAAGAGTAATACTACTACATGCCTGCCAGCGTTGTTGTGAACATTAAATGAACTAATATCTGTGAGGTGCTCACCATAGGGTCTGGCACAGAGTAAGTGCTTCATTAACATAACTTATTACTGTGATGGTTCCTTCAATGCATCATGTCCGCTTCTCTGCCTTGTGGGCCTTTGCACATGGTTCTCCTGTTGCCTGGAAGTTCCTTTTTTTCTGCTCTACATACTTTTCCCTCCTTCTGTTTCTCTTTCAGATACTTCTCAAGGTTTACCTCACATAGGAGGCTTTCCCTGACTTCCTGGTCTTAGTAGGATGCTCTCCATGTGCTATGATGCCATATTAATGTTGTTTTGAAATTATTTTCTCTCTTTTATCTCCACATGGAAAGAGAGAGACTGCGGCTCATGGTTTGTGAAAAGTTTGTGTGAGATGAATGAATGAATAAATGTTGGCTCTTAATATGTGTTGAATAGAATGATGAAAAGGACATTTACAAAACTCTGACATAAATTGTTATTGTTTGAATGAGCAGCAGTAGTGGCTCAAAATTTCTAGATGAAAGGACATCAGGAGAACAGGAGTAGCGTGTTCAGGAATATAACATGGCCAGTCTTTCGAACCTCTTTGTAAAACTCCCCCAAGAAACTGCAATTCACTGACTAGTAATGCCACTTGGCAAAAAAAAAAAAAACAAAACACAATGGCTGGGGATGAGAAGGAAGGAAATGCAAGAAAATGAAAATCACAAGCCAAACCATGTGAGAACAGCCTCCTACCTCATGGCCCAGGAACCTAGCATTGATGGTATTCTCTCCTCACAGCTGGGATTTTACTAAGTGCCTGCCCATATTGACATTACCCCATGTAATGGAATCAGGTGGATTGGTGAACAATCACTTTAAAAGTTAATTGTTCAAAACCGTGGGTTAGAGCTCTTAAGCTAATGCCTGTTGGTTTGATGGCAATTTTGGTGCTTGTTCTTTTAAAATTGTTTTTATTTATGATCTCATTCTCTGGATTTTGATGTCAGAAAGTAGAGCTCTTTTTTTCTTTTGTTTTCTAAAGAAGGCTAAAGGACGTCCTGCGTGGCTTTTATGAGTGGTTTTCTTTCCTCCCCTTCACTTCTTTTTATACTGCCTTTCTCTCTTCCTGTGTGCTGGCCCCTTAGCAAGGCCTGCCTGTTGTCCTACAGCCTTGCACAGACATTTGGAAATCTTGGTAAAACCAATCCCTACTCGCTTCAGCCTTCCTGAAGTCCCTGTGGGTTGTGTTGAAGGAGATCCCTCAGGACTGAGTCATTGGGGACATACTCAGAGCTCTGATCCAGTTCCGCTGAGGGTCTTGGAAAGAATCCGAGATGGGAGACCTCTGTGTTTAATGGCAGACCTCTCTCTGTGTTTAATGACGGACAGTTCCATTCCATAGATTGGAAGCTGTCACAGAGATGACCAGTCTTGGGGAGAGCCTCACACCAAAACCGATGTCTAAGTGAAGATAGGGGATTTTAAGAATTCCTAATTGGGACGGATACTGACAAGGTATCTGTCCTTTCTCAATCAAAGCCTGGTGTGAATTTGGGCCTATCAGTATATTTCCATTTATTGATAAGCCAGGTACAGACTAGCCCCTGGGCATGTTTTCAAACTTAATGAAGAAAAGACAGTTTCTGCCACAAGAGCTCTTCATCTGACTGACAGCATCAATCAAAAGCTACTCTGGGCTCCTGGCTGCTCTCAGTAATGAAACTTTTCTCCTAACAACTGGAGAGTCTGGGGAGAGAGGACAGTGGTCCCCAGGAGGGAAGGGCAGAGGAAGGCTCCATTTATCTTGACTGTTTCTCCTTTGCCTCACGTGGGCCTTTTGAAGGCATGAAGGAGGCCAGAAGGGTGAAGCGCGGTGACATCTGGAAAGTCATGGAAAGCAGAGACAGTAGGGAGTCTTTCCCTGAGGGGAATGGTGCCACAGTAGCTGCTTTAAACTTGGAGGTCATCTTTTTCAGTCCCTGTAGCAGGGAGCCAGCATCTGAGAATTTCCTTCCAGAACTTTACTCTCCTTTTCATTTAGACACAGAAAATAGAATTCCTATTCTTTTCAGAGATCTGAGTCCTGTCTTGGAGATTGTATATTTCAGTGATTTTTCAAATCTTTCTTCTTCTGGGATACACTCTTCTTTTTTCTCTTCAAAGGCAAGCTACTGTCCTTGCAAGAACCCAACAGGTAAACACACCAAAAAGAGAAATAAGGATTTGGTAATTGGGGATGGAACAAAGTGGAGGGAGGTGCATATTGGAGTGTAAGCCCAACTGGCCATGTATATGCTGTAGAAAGTTAGGTTCTGAGAAGTTTAAAGCCATGAATCTAGTTCATGGCCATGAAATTCGAAGGGCGAACTATCACTCTTAGTAGAGATGGTCTTCAGATTCCGCCCTCATCCCCAAGCCAAGCATCCTGATGTGCATCAGTGATACAGGAGGAGGAAAGTGGAGAGGAGAGAGGCAGTGCATCGATTTATGGATCTTCTGGCTAATCTTGAGATGGAGAAGGTGTGGTCTTATAGGTCTCTAGAACATCCCTCTATGCCTTTGTTTTTTCTCCAGCAACAGTGATGCTTTCTCCCTAAATAAGTCATGTTATCTGTGACAGAATAATTTTATATTTCTGCTTGCTAGGAGAAATGATTTGCTCACCTTGACCAGGAAACTTCAAATTATCCTTATTACCCCCACTTCCTCATCTCCCTTAATCAGCCCCTCACCTAGATCTGTTGAATTACTTCCCAAATAATCTAAGTCAGTCTACTTTGCTCTATCATCATTCAAATACCCTATTCCAAACCACCATAGTCTTGCTGGAGCTGGCTATAGACTCCTTAATGGCTATCTTCTTTCATTCTGGGCTCACTTGAATTTACAAACCAGAATGATGCTTTTGAGCCAGTTTTGATTATGCCACTTCCTCTTCCAGTTGAAATGCCTCAGTGGCTTCCTATTGGTTTTAGGGTGAAGGCCTCCATCTTTCATATATTCCATGTACTGAATAGTAAGCATTCTACATAAGTCTCCAGCACTGTCTCATATCTCTTCCTCCTCTCTCTGCCCTCAGCGACACCAACATTCTTGTCCTGCTTCCTCCTGCCACAGGGATTTGCATGTGTGGTATTCTTTACCTGGAATTCTCTCTCTACTGCCATTTAACTAGATAACTCTCCTCAATCTCAACTCTCCATTCACTCATTAGGGAATCCTCTCTCCCTCCCTGACTCAGTCACAGTCCCTTTTTCTAAGCTCTTATTGCGAGATGTATCTCTCCTTTCACATTTCATTATGTGGTTGTGTGCTCAGGTCTAACTTCTCTGTAGGACTGCCAGCTCCTGGGATTGAGGGCCACGTTTGTTTTAGCTCTAACATGGTGCCCTTCATAGAGCAGGGGCTCGATAATTATTTTGTGAATAAATAAGTGAATGAATGAATGAACTGACTTTTGGAATAGGAGGACTTTGCTGAATCATCCCCTTTGAGTAGTGAGTAAGGGAAGTTTTTGCTTCTGGTACAAGGGAATTTTAAATCCCTGTTTTGCTGTAGGTAGAGCACAGGAGGTTTATCTCGGTGCAGTGGCTGATGCAATGCTGTGAGCACACTCCAGCAGTTCAGATCTTTCTGGCAAACCAGGAAGATGGCAACGCCTGCCTGAGCCCCTCCCAGAGCCAGTACACAGTACCCTGACCTTTATGCTTATTGGCTCCCTAAGAAGATGTTCCATGATTGGCCACCTACACTATATATATCGCTGTACTTCCTCAATAAAATTAGACCTGTGTCACAGAACCTGGTCTTCAGAGTCGTACATGCAAGTGTCCTAGCGCTAGGGGCTCCATCGTCCTCACCCCTGGGAGACTCCCTGCTTCATTTTGACATCACCCTCTTTTCATTCAAATTGTGAAAAGCATCCAGAGCAAGCCTCTGGGTCCTTGATACCCTCACCTACCTCAAGAAGTAATGAGATGGAGTGTCTTCCCTTTTATCACTGGGAACTGGCCTTTCTTTTGAATTTCTCTGAGGACATCCCTTCTCTGGGCAGTTTCTTCTTTGTCTTTTCTCCATCCTTTTTCTGCCAAGTGAGGAGTTCGCAGGAAGAACTCTCAACTTCACCACATAGTCCAGAGGGAAAGCATTATCATCACTTTGATGGAGTTGGGAACATGGAAATGGCATAAATAAGCCACAGGCTGTGTCTCCAAATAATTTTGGCCTAACTTTGCCCATTAATCCTCCCCCCGACCTCAGTTTCTTGACCTTCCTCACTCTTGCTTGACCTTTGCTCTTGGCCACTCTGCAAATAGCATAGCATTTTTAATAGTCCAAAAGTTGTTTGAGTCCAGGATTGAAGGGGACGGAACATCCTTTTTCCCTTCCAATCTCTGAGTCCCATCCACTTTGTCTGAGGAGGGCTGACTACCTGAGAAATGACGTGTGGTGCATTGAAAAGATCAATGGCTGTGGAGATTGGTAGGTCTAGGCTCTGACACTGGCTAGATAAGTTCCATAGGCTCTCTGAGCTTCAATTTACTCATCTGTAAAGTGTAGTTAAAACACCCAATGTTGTTTGTAAATTTAGGAAATATATACAAGCTTTCTGGAACAATGACTGGTTAAGATGCTTAATGAAAATGAATTTTCTGTCTCGAGTCTGTCCCTCAGTGCCTCCTCCTAGGGTTGCAGATCTATCAACTGTCTTGATTGAGGTGAACAATAGGTTCCTGTTTCTTTCTCTTTTTAAATTCTCACTTGAAGATATGTTTTTATTGATTTTAGAGAGAGAGTAAGGAAAAGAGAGAAACATTAATGTGAGAGAGAAATGTCGATCGGTTGCCTCCTGTACGGGGCCCCGACCAGGGATCAAACCCACAAACTGAGCCACTTGGCCAGGGCTAGGCTCTTGATACTTTAGCACTGATTTTTAGCTGAACTGGCACACAAGGATTTTTGCTCCTTGGAGCTCTGCTTGGCTGAGCCCAAAGCTGTCCACCACAGGCATTCCCAGGGACTCCAGCCAGGCTCCCAACAGGGCTAATCCCTTCTACTCATACTGAAATTATATCTGAAGTTTATTCCTGGAGCTGAGACCACTGCTATTTTTTCTGGGTTGCCACTGAAGTGCCTCTGAAAGCCTGGTCACCACGTTTTGAAGAAGAATTTACTTAAGCTTGAACCCTCAACATCACTTCCACCATCTTGGCAAATTAGATGCCACTGCCCATGTCCTTATTCCCCTTGCAGCCAGAATCCTCACTTCAAGTGGAGTTTCAGCGTGGAAGCAGGAGGAAGCTATGTCTTATGGTATTTCTTTTCTGTAACTTCCTTGGGCTTTCCAGCTCTGCAGTCCCCAACTGCATGGACCTCAGTTGCTTTTCCCACATCTGGGTCCCAGGTCAAGGTCTTGGCGGAGCAGGCTGATGGGTCTGTCATATGAACTGTGCTCACCTCCCCAAGGTCTGTCATGAGACATATGCCTACTGGCCTCTTACCTGGATCCTACCCCTACCACACACTTTATCCTGTGCTGTTTTGGTTAACAGTTGATTTATAACTTTTTACCCTTTTTTCAGCTGCCACACCTATGATGGATGATTTTTACATACTCAAAACACTCCCAAACACATGTCCAAATTTTGAACACTGCCCCAAGAATTTTGTGGGGGAGGTACAGCCTTGCAATAATTTATAATTGTCACAGTACTCCATGGTGTATCAGTAGCTCTTTTCTCCTATGGCCAGTGACACAGATCAGACAGTCTTCAGATTTGGCAATTCCCAAACACTGGTTATATTTCTTTGCTTTCTTTCTTACTCAGATTTAAATGCATTGAGTGAGGAAGTCAACTAGAATTTGTTTAAATATGTTTTTAAAGCTTTTTAATCTTAGGACTTTATTATTAGTAGTAAATTACTATGATCTCCCACAGGTGGTTAAGACACACTGGCAAGGAATGACCTTAAGGTAAGGAGGCCACTGAAGGGTGGGTCTTTCAAGGCTCATCTCCATTGGCTACCCAGATTCTCACAGTCTCTGGGGATAACTGGGGTCTAGTCGTTAAGAGTGACCATGGACCCTAACCGGTTTGGCTCAGTGGATAGAGCATCAGCCTATAGACTGAAAGGTCCCAGGTTCAATTCCAGTCAAGGGCATGTACTTTGGTTGTAGGCACATCCCCAGTAGGAGGTGTGCAGGAGGCAGCTGATCGATGTTTCTCTCTCATCGATGTTTCTAGCTCTTTATCCCTCTCCCTTCCTCTTTGTAAGAAATCAGTAAAATATATTTTTAAAAAAAGAGTGACCATGGGTCTTATTTAAGGTAGGCAGGGCATTCTAATTGAGTCCTGCTCCAGTGAAAGGGACCCACTGGGCCACTTACTGAAATTGAACCTTGATTTCCAGGGTTGGCAATGGGAGGGCAATATGGCATGATTGGTAAGAGTTCCTTAGAAGCCACCTTTCCCATTGCAGATTTAACTCATCATTGCTGCTCCTACATGGAGGACATTAGTAGACCAGTCAAGACTGAGCTTCATCAAACTCAGTCCAACTCCTTTATACTTCCTCTTTGAACACACATTTCATATCACCCAACAGAGCCCTCTTGCTTTAGGCTTTGAGAACCGATCTCTTGTGAGCTACTACAGGCACTACTACATTCACTATCATGGTAGTCATGATGGTGGATGGTACACTTCTCTTCTAGCTTTCATCCTGCGGTGCAAAAAGGAGATGAAATGCTGCCTCCTTTGTGGCTTCTTGAAATCTCTCTTCCTAGACCCCAGCATGTTTCAGAGCATAACAGGACCAAGCCTGTAGGTATGTGGAGGGGAAACAAATAATTGGCTTTGCAGGGCTGACAGGACACAGACAGGGTGGTAGAATATGGGATTCTCCTTGATTCTGCCTGCTAGGTATCTTATCTGACTGTACACCCACTCACTCCTCCACCCCCACCTCCCTACACCCTGAACTCTGACCAAGGAAGTCCCCAGGCTCTTAGAATTTATGGAGATAATGGCTCTGTGTCCTGTGAATCTTCCACAAGGCTTGGAGCTTTGATGTCTGGCAGCTTTGCTTGTGGTTGTATGGTTGTGGGATGGCGGGGAGAAGTGCCACTTTAACCTCTCTAGCCCATTATTCCTGCCCTGCTGATCCCCAGAGCAGCAGAGAAAATTCCGGCTTTGAGGATGGGCCTTGGTCAGTTACGAATCTGAATCCCGCAAACAGGTGCTTCTGGCCATCAAAGTCTTGAAGCAGTTAAACTTGCTTTCACCTTTGTTGCAGTTCCCTTAAAAGAAAATAGAGAGATCTTCCAAAGGTGGAAGGGGTGGCAGGCCAGAAACGTAAAGTGTGTGCAATCACTCAGATACAAGTGGCACCAGTAAAAATTGCCTTCATATATCAGCTTATGGTTTACACACTCTGGCAGAAAGGACACTAAAAGGTCAGCGGAAAAAAATTTATATGTCAGGCCTGGAGCTGCGACTCCGAAGGTGGTGAGAAGACACAATCTGGGAAGGGTTCTAGAGGGACCAGCCGAGGGCTTGATGTGGCAGGCTTCTTTTTTTTCAGTCTTTATTTTGTTTTATTTTTAAGGAAGTTGCTTGCCAACGTCAGCAGAGAAGCTAAGGTATAGACTCAGAGTAACCTCTCGCTCTGACCCCTGGGTGACAAGACGGATAGTTCCATTCATCTGTGGGTGAGCAGCAGAGGCTCCCTGCATTTTTTTCCTTTTTGCTCGGATTCAGGATATATTTGTTTGCAGAGAGGGATGTCACGCTTGTGAATGCACTGCTCAGTCATGTGCAGGGGGTGAAATCAAAGGAGGGGAGAAGAGCCTGGAGGGAAAGGGGTGAGGGGGGTGAAGAAAGGGGGGTGAGGGGGGCAGGGAAAGGGCAAGCTATGCTCTGTGGCTTTGAGTGATGCCAGCTTGGATCTAGAAACAAATTCTCAACCAAATGCTAATGGAGAGGGAGCCTTCCAAACCGAACGGTCAGCAACTATGCTGAAATTACTGATGCACCTTACAGTAGCAATTGCCTTGTGGACAGGTCTGGGAGAGCGTTATTACACCCCTTCCCCTTCCATCCTGCCTCCCAGGAGAGAAGGTACTAGAACATTGTAGGTCTCTTGGAGTTTTGCTTAAGACTGACCCACCCTCCTTACTTTATTAACTGTGTAACATTTTAAGGCTGTTTTTCCTCTCTGTCTCCTCCAGCAAGTCTCTATTGATCACTGTTTATAGTTATAATCCCTTTCAAATTTATCATCCATGACTAACACCACGTGTATTGATTAGTGTTGACGGATGTCCCTCTACAGTATAGCACCACCATGTCCTAGCCAGTGAAATACAAGAGAGATGGAGAGAGATAGAAGTATACATTTCCCCTTCTCCTCGATTTTCTTTTGGTAGCTTTCTGCCCCCGCTCCTTTTGTTCATAGCTTAGATGAGGCTTTTCCTGCCTCTGCTGGAGAATTGCTTTTTATATTTTAAATACAATTTCTTTATTCTCACGGAAGCCTTTTAGGAGGAATAGAAAGTAGTTGTATTGCTCCAGGGTGGTAACTAGCGGGGAGGGTGCTGACAGCTCCTGAAAAGATCAGATTTATGAGAGACATCCACATGTCTTAACCTAAAGCCTTAAGTACCAAAGATGTAAAGGCTAGTTTTTTTTAGGGACAAATTAGGTGTCACTTGTGACGAAGGACAAGGTGTCTGAAAACTGGACTATAAATGAAGTCATTTGTCAATAGTGCAATTTTTTGGGAGTCTTTTTGCTTACTCTTGGTAGTGTCTTCTTTGCCTATTGTGGGCTAATGGTGAGCGATGGCCTGGTTGTGACGCTGTGCACTGATCTATTTTGCCCGAGCCCTGTGTCTAGGGCTTCCTGCCTTGGAGCGTCCTGCACATGTAGGTAAGGTACCTACTCCACCCATTCACCTTACCTGTGACCTGTCTGCTCATGGGTGACCACTGTGCGAGTCCTGAGCTCAGCTGCCTCCTCTGATGGAAGTAATTTTTTCTTTATCTACCAGACAAGGAGGCTGGGAGGTGAGGGGTAGCAGCTGTGAGAGGGCTTCAAAATTAGAAAGGACAACATAAACCAAGATGGTAAAATTATCACTCTGGACACTTTCTCCTTGTTCTCTCAGTCTCTCTCTCACACTCCTGGAAGGTTTTGTTACTTTGCAAGGATTTTCTGCTATTTTCAGGAAACCTTACCAAAGGAACCAGGCACTAGACTTGAGAAAAGAACAAAGGAGTGTAGAACTCAAAGGGAATTCAGAGGTCTCAGAGCTTAACCCTTCAATTGGATTGTGAGGAAACTGATGAAGCTTAAACTTTGGAATATCTTGTTTGCTGTCCCACAATGAGTAAGAGATAAGCCCAGAAAGATACTTATTCTTAGGAAAATATCTTTTCTCTCCCTTTCTTAGCTACTCTTCATCTCTCTCTCTTTTTCCTCCTCTTCCTTCTCCTTCTTGTTCATTCCCTCCCTTTTCCTCCCTTGCTTCCTCTCTTTTCCCCTCCTTCTCTCCCTGTTCCCCTCTCTCTATTTCTTTGTCTCCTCCTTCCTTCAATACCTTCAGCAACATTCAAGCAGAGACACAAGATCCTTTTGGTCTTCTTTGAAAAAAATTATTGCTTTTTTTTTTTAGAGAGAGAGAGAGAGAAACATTGATGTGAGAGTGAAACATGGATCAGCTGCCTCCTGCATGCCCCCTACTGGGGATTGAGCCTGCAACCTGGTCAGGTGCCCTGACTGGGAATCGAACTGGCAACCTTACGGAGTATGGGAATGATGTCCAACTAAGCCTTACCGACAGGGCAACCCTTTTTCTCTTAAAGCTCACTTGTTCGCACTTTGGAAGACAGGACCATTTTCTAAGAAATTCAAAGATTTTTTATTTATTTATTTTTTACTACAGAAAATTAACATTTAAAAAAATAATGATTTTTTTCAAAAGAGAACAAGGTAGGAACATTCATCTCCTAGGGGAAGGCATATCTACCTATGGACTATCCCATTCTGGTATGCTGTAGTGCTTTTGAATGGCTATTTAGTTGGCTCATATGTAAATGATATTTTGTCCTCCCTCATTGCCTCAGTCTCCACCATTGATAATAAATTGATTTTTTTTGTGTGTGTGTATGTGGTTTTTTTTTTTTTTTTTTTGCTTTTTAACATATCTATTTTTCAAGTTTTCATGGTCTGCTTGTAATAGTGTTTTTGGTTCTTTGCACTACTTTAAATTAAGTTTTTCATATGGGACTTATTATACCTGAATACTGCTCAGTTATTTGATGACATAGTTGTAAATCCTCAATAAAAAGAACCTTAATAATCAGTAGGCATTTATTTAATATGCCACCCATCTTATTAAGTCTAGCTCCTTTGATTTAATAGGATAGTTTATTGTATTTTTGCATGAGAATGGTGATGCTATAGTTATGCTTGAGAAGGCACTTTCATTATAAACGCCTGGTTTTAGGCACTTAAAATTTTCTCAATCCACACATTTATTCCAATGCGCAATCATTGTCTGTTCTCTGCTCCCTCCCGCTCCCATTTGTACCATTTTCTTAAAGTTTAATAAGGAAATAGATCTCAAACTTTAAAGCGAGAAGCTGTGTTATTGGCTGAGAATAGCTGAGCAAAGCTGCCAGGCCCTGGAAATCCAGATTCCTGTTTGGTGCCTTGAGTCAGCTTTGATGCCAGTGTTGGTGAAGGAGGCTGCTGGTCCCAGGATTATGTTCCCATTACATGGAGAATGTTCTCCCATCTGCTTTCAAGTGCGTTTTTTTTCTCTTGGGAGCTTTGAACATCCTCCATATTTTGCTAGTGGTGGGACACTGAGAAGGTGAGCTGTGTAGGAAACAGACCAGAATAGATTAGAATGGAGACAGACCTTCCAACTCCTCAGCTGATGCTCATGCTAGAATGTGAGCTGAGCTCCATTGTGTGGGTGCTTCACACAGGTGGATTCTCCTTGCTCACCTTTTGCCTGGTTAACATGAACTCATCCTTCAGATATCAGCACAAGCATCACTTATTCAAAAATGTCCATTGGAACTGTGTAGACTGAGTATGGTTCTTTTATTATATATCTTATAGAATGGGCTTCTTTGCTTCAGAACATGTCTTATTTCCATTTATTGTGGGCAGTGGTGCTCTGGAGTGGGTTCATACTGCTTTTTTTTTTTATCAAAAAAAATAAAATTTAATATAGACTTGAAAGTCAGAGGCTCCACATGTATAAGAGGTTCAGAGATAGAAAGGGGGGTTGGCATCATGACCCAGGCATCAGGCAAGTTGCCTTAGGGCCTTCAAAGGGTCATTGCAGAATGACGAGAAGAGCAGACATTTAGTAAATAGAAGTTTACCCTGCCTCATAGGTAGGTCAAAAGAGGTTTTGTCTGATAATCTCCCATTACAGGCAAGGCCCCTAACTCAGTTTCTTTGAGGAAACCACGGAAAGGACAGACGTTTCTCTTGAGCTGGTCTTAATGAGAGCTGATTGTGTGCATCTCTTCTCTACTCCATGTTCAGTGACAGCATCTTGATAGCCCGGAATCAGTCAAGATAGGAATTTTTACACCTAAGAAATGGGCAAATGGTATAAATTAGAACTCACTCCCCACTACCCCCGAGAGCTGGTTTTCAAACATTCACCGTTGTACCACTTATGTGATGATTTGAAAAACATATTATATCCACTAAATTGTCTATGAGAACAGGGGCTTTGTCTGTTTTGATCTGTGTTGTATTCCTCTCATAGTGTCTGGCATGTAGTAAGTACTGAGTTTAAAAAAAAAGGTTTGGGAAGAGATGATCTTGTTTAAACAAGGCAAGGCCATTAAAAGGATCTTAATCTCACAAGACCAAGGTTTTCCACGATTTACCTGTAAGAGTAATTCATCCTGTACCGGGATCTAGCTTCCTACGGAAAGGGCAATTCTTAGAGATTCAGTTGGTCTCACTGGTAAAATGATCCATTAGGAAGCCCTTGAAACAGTTTAGCCAGATGCAGCAAACGCACTTCTGTTTTCACTGGATGATGCTCTCTGTCTCTTTTGAATTGATTTCTTTAAAAAAAATCCTCATAGATAGCTGCTTCCATGGATTTTATGTTCCTGATTCTTAGTGAAACCTTTTGCTTCCACCTCCTCACTATTATTCTATCTAAGCAGTCCCTGCAGGAGCTTCTGTTATCCAGTGAAATGGGGTGTGAAAATGAAGTGAGAGAGATTTTGGATTCAAATTTGGACTGTACCTTGAAAATTAATTCCATTCTTAGAGGCTCAGTGTCATCATGCCTAAAATATGATAAAGTATAAAGTTGTTATATTACATGAGATTAAACTATGTGTGAAATTGCTGACAAAAGTAAAGATTATTGTTAATTTTTAAACTTTTTCATATTTTCTGTTAGACTTGCATTTGACTTTGTTGTTATAGTTGAAGGATGGGTGACAGAAGGATTAAAAATATATAAGGATGGCATAAATTTCTGGGGTAGGGTGAAGAAAACTTAATAAATATTACTCATCATCTAAAAACATTTCCTGTCAAGAGTCTTCTTTTTTGTAATGGTGGGCCGAGTAATTTTGACAACCATCCTTCTGAGAGCATGTAGAAAAGCTGGAAAAAAATGTGAAAAACATTTGTTAAGAGGCATAGTAGAGTGAATATGATGGTACAAACTATCAGGGCCAACATCTAGGGAATAATGAGGCCTTGATAGGTGAGTCTGGTGTTTGGACTAACATTCCCCAGGGGCAACTATTGGAATCTTGGAAGAGGTTACCTGGAGACTGAGAAGCTGGGCATAATTCCTGACAGTCTCACAAAGCTAGGGGACATATTGGAGTTCAGAGATTGCAAAGGAATGAGAACTCTGGAAATAGCCTTTCTGTTGGAGTAAGAGTAAACTGATTTTGTAGTTATTTGAAAGGGACTGAAGCCCAGCTACAAATTCTCTCAGTCTCCTATTGGAATAAGGTCACCTGGGCTGCTAGTGTTTTACCCATCTTTCAAAAGGAAATATAAGTCCTCTCTGCAGAACCACTTTATACTTCAAATCCTGAAATTACTATAATAATTTTCTATATACAATATTATATATTTTAGAAAAAATAACTAAACATACAAATAATGTAATAAAAAGTTAAGAGAAACAGTATGTAATATAAGCAGACCAGAGGGGATCCAGGTAATGGGTTATCAACATGAATTTTTGAATAACCATGATGTGTTGATATGTTCAAGGAAAAATTGAGAATTTGGGACATAAACTAAACACTCAAATAAATAAATATTCTACAATTTAAAATACAATGGCAATGAACTCAGTGGATTAACGCTGACAGATGGATAGACATAGTCGAAGATAGGACAAGTAAAATGTGATATAAGTCAAAAGAAAATATTTAAAATGAAGCTTTGGGTGTGAAAGAAAGACATAGGGAAAAGAGAAAAAACAACAGTAAGGGATAGAGAGAAAAGGTATAACATGTAATTGTAGGTCCAGCAGAATAGGAGAGAGAGGACTGGGTAAAAGCAATTTTATTTTATTTATTATTATTTTTTTAAATTTTATTTTATTGCTTGAAGTATTACAAAGAGTATTACATAAGTCTCCATTTTTTCCCCGTTTGACCTTCCCCTAGCCTCCCCTACCTCCCAGTGTCTTGTGTCCATTGATAATGCTTATATGCATGCATATAAGTCCTTCAGTTGATCTCTTAACCCCCCTTCAAACCTCCCCAGCCTTCCCGCTGTAGTTTGACAGTCTATTTGATGCTGCTCTGCCTCTGTATCAATTTTTGTTCATCAGTTTATAATGTTCTTTATGATCCATAAATTAGAGGCCCGGTGCACAAAAATTTGTGCACTTGGGGGCGTCCTTCAGCCCGGCCTGTGCCCTCTTGGAGGATATCCATCTGTTGCCTTAGGCCTACTCCCCTCTGGCAGCCCGGGAGCCCTTGGAGGATGTTCACTTGCCAGCAGGGAGCAGGCCTAAGCTGTAGTCGGACATCCTTAGCTCTGCTGAGGAGGCGGGAGAGGCTCCCATCACCACAGCTGTGCTGGCAGCCATCACCTTGGCTTGTGGCTGAGCAGCGCTCCCCCTGTGGGAGCGCACTGACCACCAGGGGGCAGCTCCTGCATTGGGTATCTTCCCCCTGGTGGTCAGTATGTGTCATAGTGACCAGTCATTCCCAGTCATTCTGCTGTTAGGGTCAATTTGCATATTACCCTTTTATTATATAGGATGAGTGATATCATGTGGTATTTTTCTTTCATTGACTGGCTTATTTCACTTAGCATAATGCTCTCCAGTTCCATCCATGCTGTTGCAAATGGTAAGAATTTCTTCTTTTTTATAGCAGCATAATATTCCATTGTGTAGATGTACCACAGTTTTCTAATCCATTTATCTGCTGTTGGGCACTTAGGCTGTTTCCAAATCTTAGCTATGATAAATTGAGCTGCTATGAACAGAGGGATGCATATATCCTTTCTGATTGGTGTTTCTGGTTTCTTGGGATATATTCCTAGAAGTGGGATCACAGGGTCAAATGAGAGTTCCATTTTTAACTTTTTGAGGAAACTCCATACTGTCCTCCATAGTGGCTGCACTAGTCTGCATTCCCATCAGAGGGTTCCTTTTTCTCCGCATCCAAAAGCAATTTCTAAGAGACAATGGCTGAGAGTTTCCCAAAAGTGACCAAAGATATCACATATTAAAGACGCACTCTAAGCCCAAAATAGGATAAAAACTGTAAAATTGCATGCAGTATTAAACTGCTGAATACACAAGACAGTGAGAAGATCTTAAGAGTAGCCAGAGAGAAAAGAACAACAAGATTAGTTATGTACTTTTAAACAATGATAGTGAATGCCTGTAATTAATGAATGGTATATTAAAAGCACTGAACAAAGGTGGCAAGTTAGAATTCTATACTCAGTGAGAATAACCTTTAAAATATTAAGGCAAAAAGGAAACATTTTATACACAAAAACTGAAAGGATGCATCACTGGCAGATCTATACTAAAGGAACATATAAAAAATATTCTTCAGTGATTCCTGATTGAAGGTAGGAAAAGTGATAAGAGAAATATGTGAATACATATAAAATATTAATTACAAAATAATAAAGTCATGTGGGAAGATAAATATATAAAACTAAACTTCACTATACCAATGGCATACAAGTTGGAGGAGAACTAATGGAGTTAAAGAATTTGGGGCACTTGAATTGCCAAGAAACAAGTGAAAGTCTGAATTTACATTTAACTTTGATGGGTCATGAATGTGTATTTTTATCCCTAGGTAGCTTCTAAATAAAATGCATACACTTACACTAAAAGAATTCACAACATCATAGAAGGAGTACCGAATAAATAAGTATATTCAGTCAATCCAAAAGAAATCAAGAATGATAGAAAAAGAGCATAAGAAAACAACAGTTACAGGAAGGGTTAAATAAGATGACAAATCTAAACTCAAATATATCAGTAATTTCACTAAATGTATGCAGATCAAATTTATCAATTAAAGAAAAGCAAATTGTCAAAATAAATTAAAAATAAATCCAACTATATTTTTATAGAGATATCACATAATATATGTATACAGAAGGGTTGAAAGTTCAATCTTTCAGTACAATAAGAAAACATCTACTGAAAGAAAGCTGATACAGCTATATTAATATGAAAGGAGACATTTAAGACAGAAAATAATGCTAGAGATAAAAAATAGAAATACCATAATGACAAAATAGCCAATTTACTGGGAGATGTATTGGGTCCAAATTTATAGCCACCTGATGAGAGCCCCCAAATCTATAAAACAGTCCAAAGGAAATCCAAAGGAGAAATAGAGGGATTCATAATCACAGTAGGAAAATTTAACTATCTCTCTCAGTAATTGACAGAACATAAAGACAAATAATAAAGATATAGAACTCCTATACAAAGTTATTTGCCAAATTGATTTAATTGACACACAGAGAACACTGCAACCAAAATTTATTTTTTATTATTGTAAAATATACACAGTATAAATTTTACCATTTTAATCATTTTTATATGTATGGATCAGTAACAATAAATATATTTACATTGTTGTGCAACCATCACAACATCCATTTCCAACAACTTATTTTTAAAATCACAGAGAACATATACCAAAATTGACCGTATACTTTGTTGAGTCAGTGCGAACAGGGAGAGCTTCTGAATCTGGGGACATAAATAGTTCTTCTCACTCCCAATGGTTTATTAAACCTGAAGCACTGACCTCTGCACCCTTTTATGCCCTAAGATGAATTCCTTGACTGTCTTAGCTTCCTCTCCTTATTCATACTCCCCATTCTTAAGTCTATTTTTCTCCTCTCCTCAACCCTCCTCCCTCCCTCCTTCTCTCTTTCTCTCCCTTCGTTCCTTTTGCTCTTTCTTCTTGCCTCACACTCTGTTCTTTTCCTTAGACCCCAAACATTTGTTGAGAGTTCTCACTATTGTGTAGACCAGGGATCAGCAAACTTTTTTCTGTGGAAGGTCAGGGAGTCAGTATTTTAGGCTTTGGGAGCCCTACAGTTTCTGTTACAACGACTCAACTCTGAGTTGTACTGGAAAAGCAGCCATAGACAGTACTTAAACAAATGGGCCTGTCTTCCAATAAAATTTATGGATACCACAATTTGAATTTCATGTCAGTTGCACAGGTCACAAAATATTCTTCTTTTGATTCTTTTCAACCATTTAAAACTGTGAACAACATTCTTAGGTTGTGGGACTTACAATCAGGCCCCTGGGCTGTAAGTTACTGACCCCGGGTGGGTGTGGAATCCTAGAGAAAATAGTGTCTAAAGGCCAGGCCTGCCTTCTGCACCTCTGCCGCTATGGCTCAGGTTTGTGACTCCCTTAAGCACATGACTGTTGCATGGCAGGTTAGAAGTCATGGCAGGAGTAGTGATGAGAAAGGGGAGGTTGTCCCTGTAGGAGATGGCATTTTTACTGCCCCTTGAAAGGTGGGTGGGTTTCAGATATCTGTGATCAGTCCACCTTGATGAGTGACTGCAAATTTTCATTTCATTTCCTAACTTAAAACCTCAGTCACAGCACCTCTTTTTTATTTTCTTTTGAATTTATTGGGGTGACATTGGTTCGCAAAACCATACAGTTTCAAGTGTACAACTCAATAAAACATCATCTTAAATTGCATCATGTGCCCATCACCTACCTCAAAGCAAAGTATTTTTCCATCCCCATCCTCCCCCACCCCCTTTTCTACCTGTACTTACCCTCCACCCTCCTTTCCCTCTGGCTATCACCACACTGTTGTCTGTGTCTGTGTTATATAGATATAGATATATAGATATAGATATAGATATAGATATAGATATAGATGTAGATATAGATAGAGATATAGATATAAATATAGATATACCTTTTTGCTTAATCCTTTCACCATTTTTCATCCAGCTCCTCAACCCCCTTCTACAGCTGTCAGTCTGTTCCCTGTATCCATGCCTCTGTTCCTATTTTGTTCATCAGTTTATTTTGTTCATTAGGTTCCACATGTAAGTGAGATCATTTGGTATTTATATTTTTAAAAAATATATATATTTTATTGGTTTTTTACAGAGAGGGAGAGGGATAGAAAGTTAGAAACATTGATGAGAGAGAAACATCAATCAGCTGCCTCTTGCACATCCCCCACTGGGGATGTGCCCACAACCAAGGTACATGCCCTTGACCGGAATCGAACCTGGGACCCTTAGGTCCACAGGCTGACACTCTATCCACCGAGCCAGACCGGTCAGGGCATTTGGTATTTATCTTTCTCTGACTGGATTCTTTCACTCAGCATATACTTGCCAGGCCCCGCAGCACCTCTTTTCTGAGGATTTTCTCAGTAGATATGGATTTAGCTATAACCCCAATTCCTTGCTCCTCCTTACCTGTGATTTGAAACCTTTGAGAGGTGTGTGTGAGTGAGCTGTGCTATTGGGGTCTGAACGCAGGAAGGAGAAATCTAGCGGAGTTCTGCTCTCATAAAACTTGGCTTAGGCAGGCACCTCTCAGAGCCAGACTTCCATGAGTAGGAAGAGTGAAGTCCCTGCTTCAGCTTCTTGTCTAGACCTAGTCTAAAAAAAATACATTTTGATGGTCCCACCTGGACCTGCCATAGAGTCCTTATCCATTCTCACACTACTCTGGTAGAGTACCCAACAGTGGGCTCTGCTTTTCCAGCTTTGGTTTTCTAGTTTCTCTCCCTCCCTCCCCTCTTCCCTTCCTTTTGTTCCCCTTTAAGCCTTAGCAAAAGGCCAAGGTACTGAAATATAAATTGATTGTGCAAAACAAACTAAAATTTGCCTGGGGCTGTATACAGATTTTCATTTATTTCCCTTAACATCTTCCAGTCCTTGAGTGTGTGTAGAAAGGATAGGAGCCCTAATTTATCACAGTGATCATAAAGTGATGCTGTGGCTTTTGTCTTGGAAATTCTAATGATTAGATGGCATTGTTATTAGAGCTAGAGCCTGAGGGCTGGGGAAGCCCTGAGAAGGACCCTGGCGCAGGCTGGCATTTTTCAAGATGAGAGAGCAGGTCTTCACGCCATCTCCCAACTTTGTCCTGTAGTAAAGAGAACACTGAACTCGAACCTTAACGACAGGATTGCGCTTCTAGCTTGACCACTTGCTAGGTTTAGTACCTTGGGAAAATCACTTAACCTTTGAGAAAGTCAGTTACAATTACCTATTCTTTAAAATGGAGATGACGAGTGGGCGGGGGGAGTTGGGAGATCAACTGAAAGACTTGCATGCATGCATAGGAGAATAATCAGTGGACACGGGAAACTGGGGGTTAGGGAGGAGGGGGGGGAAGGGCAAGGGGAAAAAATGGAGATCTATCTATCATCTGTTGTAATACTTATCTATCACTTGTTGTAATACTTTAAGCAATGAAATAAAAAAAATTTTTTTTCAAAAATAAAAAAATAAAAAAAATAAAATGGAGATGACGAATAATTTTTAATCCACAGAGTTGTTGAGAGGGCATGTGAGGTAACAGATATGAACATGCCCTGCCAAGTAAGAAATTGGAGAACCTTTCTAGAGTGAGCTTCAGATCGCCCAAGACTCTTCTCATCTCCCAGGACCCTCTTACTTAACAATCTCCCACCTCCCTGTTTTTCAGTGGATCTTTCTTAGGCCATAAATGTCTCCTTTCCCTGGTTCCACAAGACTGGCTCTGGCCTATGACTCGGTTCACAACACGTTGCTCTAAAATATGGTGGTATGGCTCAGTTGGTTGGGTGTTATCCTATACATCAGACAGTTGCTGGTTCGATTCCCAGTCAAGGGCACATGCTCAGGGGTTGTGGGCTTGATCCCTGGGTGGGGGTGTTCTGGAGGCAGCTAATTGATGTGCTCTCACATCGATGTTTCTCTCTCCCTCTCCCTTCCTCATTCTCTAAAAACCAATACACTATTTAAAAATGGTGCCTTGGCGTATTTAATATTTTCAGCTGAAGGAATTGGAGGAACTGCACATGCAGGAAGGACTCTCGGACCTCCTCCTTCTCCCCTGAGGCAGATCAAAAGACCTTCATGTGAGAGGCCCCCTTCCTATGCCAGAGGAAAGGAGCATCCTCATCTCCGAAGGCAGAGGGGCAGAGGGATGCTGAGAGGAATCCCAATGGACAGGCCTTGCTGAGTTCCCCTTAGTCTCCCACCCTTAGCTCATGCCCCTTTGTCCTGTCACATTTTTCTACAGCTTCCCACTCTTCATCAAACCCAGTATAAAAGTGCTCAGGCTTAGCTGCTTCTTCCCGTCTTCATTTAGTTATGACGGCTCCTGTGTCGTGTGAAGCTCCTGTTAAATTGGCATGCTTTCCTCCTTTAATAGGTCTTTCATTTTCTGGCCCAGCCAGGGATCCTGAGGGGGTTGAGGGGTTTTCCTCCCTTGCACCTCCAGTTTTCTTTGTTCCTTCTTTGATGGGTATGATCAGTTCATTTTGGAACCCACTCCCTGCTCCCCTGTGACTTTGGGACTTTGGCTGGGCTTTTAAGGCCATCTTCCTCCGAGGAATGTCGGACAGAAAAGGATTGCTACTCAGAGTTGCACTTTTTGGAATGTAATCATACATTCTCTGATATTATTATGTAAACATTTCTTGGGTGACTGTGTGTGTGTGTGTGTGTGTACAGAGATTATAAATGCTTTGAAATATATGCCATGCAGTGCCTAGGCAATTCTGAGCCCACAGTTAATAACTGATAAATAGAAGCTTAATGACAAGTAAGTTTGGCCATGTAGAATACTTGAATTTGAGTTTTCCCCCAAGTCTCCGGAGGCCTCATAGGTTCTGGGGAAGCTCTAAATTTGTTCTGAGAGGCTGGTCTGCAGGAGTTGTTAGCAGAGCCTTAGCGAGTTCAGCCTGCTCTTCAATTCTTTCTACAAACACCAGAACAACGTGCGGGGGGCCCAGGGGAAATGAGGCCTGAATGAAGGCTTCCAGAGTGTCCCCTGTCCCCATGCCGGAGCTGATCAGAGATGACCATCTTCACATTTATTAGGCACTGACATCCTTCAGGGTCCCTCAGCTGAGGTGCTGTCCGTGAGTAAATTTAAGTGTTGAATGAAACGAGTCCTTTCTATAGGCCAGTTTACTCATCCTGGCTTCTGAAATAATATTAAAACTCACTCAGGGCACGGTGTGCTTAACTACCAGAGGATCAGGGAATCCATACACACTTGATTATCTTCTCTTTGAGAGAATTCTGAATTTCAGCTGTTCTCCCTGGATGAGGGTGTCTCAGAGTCAACTCCCTCTGAGACAGGTCCCTATGCCACTGAAGCAGCACATCAAGGAGTGGCAGAGGACATTGGTCTCACCTCCGGGAGAAGCAATGTGTTCAGTAACTCCACGGCTCGCAGAAAGCGACTCCCTGCCCGTGTCACATTCATGATGCCTCTGCGAAGTCTACTGTATCTGTCTGTGGCTCTTGACCTGGCCAGGGCCTGCACCCCAGAGAGTCTGACTTAATTAGTCTGGGATGGTTTAGGCACTGATGGTACTTTTGTCCCAAGCTTCCCCAGATGATTTGAAATTGCAGCAAGGGCTGGAAACCACTGCTTTGGACTAGGGTCAACAAACATTGTTCTGTGAAGGACCGGCTGGTAAACATTTTGGTGTTGTAGGCCATATGATTCCATCACAGTGACTCAGTTGTGTCATTGGGGTGTCACTGCAGCCATCACTGGGTGTGGCTGTGCTCCAGTGAAGCTTCGTTTACCAAAACAAGTGATGGGCTCGATTTTGTCCCCGGACTGTAGTTTGCTGTCTCCAGCTCTAGACTGCCACCTTCATAAAGACAACGTACTAGGATCGTGACGTTCAACCCTGGGTCCCTGGCATGGTGTCCTGGCATGCAATAGACATTCCTTAAATACTTGTAAATCAAATCAAATTTGGTGAGTTCATCATGCTTATGGTGTAATACTTGAGAAGGAGGCAGAGTGGCTGGCCTTGGGAAAAAGATACAGCATTTTGAGTAGAAAATGTTTATGGCTTTGTGATTTTGGACAGTTTATGTAAAATCCTGTTTAATTTTGCTAAGCTTTGTTGAACTCCCTAGTGAAACTTTTCAAAATAGATTAATATTAAGTTGTGTGTGTGTGTGAGAGAGAGAGAAACAGACAGAGCTACACACACATGCACATGCACACACACGCACACACAAGCTTTTCTATAGTTTTTATTTGCCTGTCCCTATAAAAATACATAGCAACCCACAGAACTCCCATCAGTTGATCATTCAGTTTTGAAAAATGTGTAAGTCTTTTGACTGAATTGTCCAGCCCTTTTCAACCAATGCCATGGGAACTCTATGCAACCAAAATCTCGACGTTTTAAGTTGCTCAGGATACACTAGAGGAAATGTGTATAGGCTCTTTAATGTTTGCCTTGATGGGCACCAGTAGCATGTGCAAGCAGATAAATGCCTTGGGGCAGTTAGCGACCCACCGGGCAGTAAGTGGAGGTTCATCGCTGCTGTGTCACAGCCTCAGATCTGGCCAACTGACCTCAGGGTGAGAGCACAGCGCTGATCACCAGAGGGGAGTCCAAAAACAAAACAGAAAACAGAATACATGGGAAATTCCTACAGAGAAGTCCCTCCTGCTTAGAGGTTCATGGGAAACTTAGCCAGGCACTCATTTTCTCTTCTCCTCTTTGGTCAAATGCACCAATCTTATTTTAACCCCTCTCGTCACCAGTTGTAATACAGAGACATCTTTGACGTGAACTGGCACTTCTCCCTTGATAGGAGTTCAGGATTTCTAATGTTCGTGTTCTGGATATAGAAATGGCCGCCTGTGTGAATGATCCTGCGGCTGCAGCATCTGGGCCCCAGTTCGTCTTTGAAAGGAGTAGATTGCACTGGGGAAGGGGAAGCCTCACTGGCCGGGCCCACCTTTCGGAAGGCCGCAGGCACAATGCAGAACCCTCCCTGTGAGCGCCTTCCTTAACTGTGGTTGATGACTTCGCACATATGATGATCTGTGGGCTCACACGGCCTCTGGAAGGTCTCCTGCTAGGAGGCCCTGGGTTGGACACCACCCCGAGAGGAGGTGGGCATGCAGGGAAGTCGTGTTTATGAGCAGTGGGTCAGCACACATTATGTGATCCCAGTGATCTGTTATTAGCCAAAAGCGTATCAGAACCAAAAGGAGCGTATCTGTGGCAGAGCAGCAGGGAGAGGATTTTAAAGTTCTGATGGAAAACTAAAATTGCTCAGGAAAATCTAAACGGTTTTTCTTTCTCCACATGTGACTTTTAAATTGAATTTCTCTCAGGCAATAAGCTAGTGTTTTTCCCAGGACAGAACATGGAGGGGTCTGAGTTTTTAAGCTCCCAACATTTCCTTTGTGTGGTTGTTAATGCGAGTCCCTTGGGAAGCATGCTTTTCCATGCATGTGTCCTGTATTGTCTTTTCCTCTCTCTCCGCCTCCCACCCCTTCTCCTCTCTGCAGAGGTAACAAGCCCCCTGCTATTAGCAAGATGTCTGTTATAGTGTCATTAAAAAAGCCATAGTCAGGACGAGGAATGACTCATGTCATGGAGGACTTAATAATTCACTGTAATAAAAGTATAAAGTTTTATGATAAACCACTCTCAGGGGAGTTAAATATAATCCTTAGCAGGTCACACACTGACTACAAAGCTTACATTTGTAATGGTAATTTGAATTTACTACATTGCCTTTAGTTTTTAAGCATTTGTGTGTCATTAGACCTTATAAATTGATTTATATGTTTCAACTCCAGTATAATTTTGCATAAAGGTACAATAAATTTTATGGATTGGAGATATGGCATCTCAAACATTTTAATAAAATTATTCTTCTAAATTCACTTAAATGGCATTGATGAAAAGCAGCAGCAAAGATACCAACATTTCAGAATTTTCATGAATTGGATGGGGGGTGTGAGAGGGAGGGTGCTGTTGAGTGTGACTCCCCACTTCCCATTCCTTGCTTTGTCAGCAAATAGGGACCTCTGTGGCCATTCCCAAAAGGGTGCCCAGTGACAGGGGGCCTGCTGTGGGGGGACATCAAAGCTCAGGGTAACACACTGATGGCGAGTTTGCAGGATAAAGGAGCCAGGTTCATCCTTTAGAAGGACCTTGCTTTTATTTTTGGGACTAAATGGAATTCTGTCTTTCACAGGAAAGAGGGAAGCTTGTCCTAGCTGGCAGCTTTCCCACCAGGCACTGAGAGCGGAGCACCCCATTCCTGCATTTACTTTCTCCTCCAAATTCTGAAGGGAATACATTAAAAACAAAACCAGGAAGGAAGAAAGGAAGGGAAGAGAGAAGGAAGGAAGGAAAGAAGGAAGGAAAGAAGGAAGGGAGGGAGGGAGAAGAGAAGCCTGCTTGGAGAGTGAAATGTGAAGGGCTGCCAAGCATCCTTGGGGTTTGTTCTGCTATCCTGACCTCTGACCCCTGGCCTCCCAGGCCTTTGGTCTCACCGGCTGTCTGTATCTTTGAGGAATATGTCTAAGCCACTGTCTCCCTTTCTCCTTATTATCAGAAGAATAAAGGTCAAATAAGCTGGATTACGAAAAATGAAAACCAAAACCCACAAAAACAAAACCCTTGTCTATTTCACAGGCTTGGATCCAAAATGGCACAAAGCGAGCTCTTAAAAGTAAAGGAAGGAACTGCCCCACCTTCCTCCCCCCCAAATCCTCCTGTTAACTTCTCATTTTTTCTCCCTGGTGTTATTCCAACTAGCCGGCTAGGAGTGAGTTGTGATTAATTGTATTTTCTTTCTGACTTTGCAGATTCAGGGGCGGCCGCTCCCTGGCTCCTGTCCTAGGAGGACTTTGTTTACACTTGGCAGTGTGCTTACAAGACACTGAAGGCAGTGCAGAATTTGGCTAAAAATGCTTGATAAACTATACCGTCTGTTTTCGGGCTTTAAATAATCGCCCGGCTATCTTTTCTTCTTTTTGAATGCAGCTTCCCCCAAAGCTGGTGTAATTCCAGTGTGGATCTTCACAACGCCTTTTGTCTGATGCCGTATGGAGGCTTTCCCATAAGGAGACTTAGAGAGGCCCCAGCCCTCTCTGGTGGGCAGTCCCCATCCACTCCCATAGCACTTGGACGTTAGAAAAGGTTTGTCCCTGCCCTGGCTGGTGTGGCTCAGGTTGCTGGACATTATCCCATGCACCGGAAGGATGTCGGGTCCATTCCTGGTCCACTCCTGGTCAGGGCACCTGCCCAGGCTGCTGGCTGAATCTCTGGTGCGGGTGTGTATGTGTGTGTGTGTGTGTGTGGGTGGGTGTGTATGTGTGTATGTGTGTGGGTGTGGGTGCGGGTGTGTATGTGTGTATGTGTGTGTGTGTGTGCGCGCGCAGGAGGCAGCAGATCTTTGTTTTGCTCTCGCATCAGCAATGTAATGTTTCTCTCTCTTTCCTCCTCTCTTTCTCTCTCTAAATTTTTTAAAAAAGTTTTTTTTTAAAGAAAAACTTTATCCTGGGGACAGGATTTTTGTTAGAAAAGCATGGAGGTAAATCTGTAAGGGCCTCAGGGTTCGGGGGGGGGGGTGTCACTGTTAAATGACCCAGCTGGACAGTACAATTCACTGGAAATATATTAAAAGTGTCTTGGGAAATTAATCTTAAAAAAGTTCCTACTGCTGGTGTGATGCAGATTAGAACCCCAGTGTGCAACTGAGACAAGTTAAATTGTAACCAGAAACCCTTGATGACATGATGATGGCTTGTGGGGAAGAGGGTTGAATTCTGGAACTCAAGGGAGAAAATGAGCTCCGGTGACCTGCTGCCTAGGCCCAAGCCAGACCTGCATAGGGCAGGAGACTGGACAGGTTAGGCCACCCCCTCTGAGAACAGACATCTGTATGCATTTTTTCAGGTAGTGGAGGTGTCAAACATATATTCTCCTATCTCTTCACTCTGCCCCTAGTGACCTCCCAAGGGACACAGAGCAAGAAACTTATGCAGTCTTCTGCACAGACAAATTTGGCAGCCACTTGCATGGTGTGATTTATGCAGAGGACAGAGTTTCTGGGTGCATTCAATTTGTTCTTTTCCCCAAAGCAAGGACTCTCCAGGAATCCCTATTTAAAATGCACATGGCCCAGAGAAAGGAAATAGGCATCTGTCAGTCATGGTGAGAATTAGTGTCATCAGAATTCAGCCTGTTGAATAAGCAGGACCTAAAAGAGTGGGACACAGAGATCAACCAAAGAACCTATACACATATATGAGTAACCCATGGCCACAGACAGTAATGGGGTGAAGGCCTGGGGAGGAGACAGGAGTGGGCGGAGGGGGGTCAATGGGGGAGAAAGGAGGGATATCTCTAATACTTTCAATAATAAAGAGAAATTAAAAAAAAATATATGGGGATGACTTAGACTCATGTCACTGTCGTGTAGGACAACCAGCCATGGAACAGCCTGGAAGCAGGGATACTGGGGGAGTGATGAGTCCCATTTAACAGAAGGAGAATGGGCATGAAGGGAGATCAGTGGGAAACCTAGACTAGAGATTCTGGATGGTGTTGAATGCTGGATTAAGGGAAAAGAAGAAATTTAAATAAATGTGACTGAACAATGATGATTAAAAAAAAAGAGTGGGACATAGGACAGAGAAATTTTGATGAGTAGAAAGAAAGAATTTCTTTGCTTAAGGCTGGCAAGCAAGACTGGGGCACTGCACAGAGGACCTGGGGTTATCATGAAGGGTTGAGAAGACGGATGAAGGAAGCACGAAGAATGGAGGAAGAAACTACAGAAATGGGCTATAGGAGGGCATCAACATGAATTTGATCAATCTTAGATTTTGCGTTAGAAGTTTCCTTAAGTGACATGTGCAATTCTATAAATTTTGTCACTTAGAGTTTTGTCCTAGAAATCTCATCTAGTATCTCTGGAATTTTCTTGGTCCATTGGCAGATGGTCCATTAAACTCTAAAGTAAAATGAAGTCTATTAAATGTATATGACAAATATGAAAATATGCAAAGTACTTTCACATATGCCCTTTTGGTTATTTTCATGATCTGTCTGGCACACAGTTGAGGATTAATAATTTTTTTTTACAGATGAATTGAATATGTGGAACTGGTCTTAATATTGATCCCATTATATGGGTGAGGAAACTGAGCCTTGAAAGTATGAAGTCAGTTACCCAAGATCTGGCAACTAATCAGTGTTGAAGAACTAATAGTTCTTCCACTATTAGTGCCTCCCCTTTCATAAGGTCCAGAGTGCCCCCTTGCAATACTCCACCTTGTCTTCCCCTTCTCAGATAGCTCTAAAGCAATACATTCTGGTTTCTAGTTCTGACTCCCAAGGCCAGCTCTCTGACATTACCTTCATATGGGAATAGTACTGGGCAAGGCTCTATGTGCTCTGTCCTATTAAACCAGGACCATGCAGAAACATTGAGTGTGATCTACAGGGAAGTCCTTGACCTTTTAAGTACAAGTTGCTGAGTCTGCTGGACTTCAAGGTCCCCAGCTGCCCAAGCAGATAGACTTTCTTAGGCAACTGGAGGCCTTGAACAATATTTTAATTGGAAATAACTCAAATGTCTAAAACTGGGATTAGTGACTTATTTTCTTCTATCAGTTGTGATTAGACATGCTTATTGGGAGCACTATTTGAATCAAGAGTTGGGTCACTAAAAATCCAAGGTCAAACACTTCTATGTCTGACCCAAAAGTAGTCAGTCCTTTCAAAGTAGGAAGAGCTGATGGAGAAAATGCCCTTGATATTCTTGAGGGCCAGCTTTAAGCCTTGTCCAGATTGCTGGATGGTAAAGGCAAGTTCAGAGCTACATGACAAAGGAGGAGGTGGGGTGTTTATCTCAAGATACTGGTGAGCACTTGCATAATAAACCGACTGTGGATGGTATTTGGAGCATCAGGTCTGCTTAAAGGTAGAGGGTAGAGATAGTGTGCCATATACAGGTTGCCCAACCTTGAACACAGAAACTTGTTTCTGTCATTTTACTCCACTCACTTTTCCTGATCGCTGAGTAATCTGGGCCATCCTTGTTCTCTCTGAGATGTGAGAGTTACTCCTTTAAGACCAATCTAGTGGCTTTTGGAATGGGATTCTCTACATCATTCTCTCATTTTTTATTATGGACTCATTTTGATGCCAAAACATTCACAGATACTTTTCAAGCTCTCCAGCTGAGACATCATCCAGGATGATAATATTTCTTAGGGTTACTCTTTTTCTTTTACTTTTTTAAAAATACACAGTAGCTTAGTTATTCCATGCTATTCCTCTTTAAGTATTACAAGTTATATTTCCTTTTCTTCTTTCTTTTTCTTTATTTTATTATTATTTTTTAGTTCCCTTGGGTGTATGTGTATATAAGTGTGTCTGTAATATGTAACAACTAAACTAATGCATGTGGAGGAAGAAAAGTGTGTGATCCTCTAGGCCTGCAACATCCCCCAGTTAAAGCTATTAGCCACTTACATGCACAATTAACCAGCTGATTCTTAGATTGAAGGCTGAAGGAGCTAATTGCAGGTATAAAAATTGCACCCAGATAAAAAGAGGTTGGACTGGAAATTTATTTTTTAAACCTTCTTCTTCAGGGTGACTAGGCTGTTTGTATGTGTGTGTGTGTGTGTGTGTGTGTGTATGTATGTATATGTGTATTTTAGGTTGACCCATCTCCCTGGTTCATACTCATCATAATTACTGATGGCCTCCAGTGGAATCCCCTATTTATGCCACAAATAGCTCCTACTGGATCACATTCTATTCAAGTCTTGGCTCAAAGAGCTGTTGTAGTTTCTTTCTTTCTATATAGTGAATTTTCTCTTAAAGCTAAAATCCTGAAATAATTTATTATGAATGGTGTGTGTGTATGTGCATGTATGTGTGTTTGTCTCTATTTGTATGTCATATGTATTGAATATCTTATTAAGAAATATCTCTGGGAAAGGAAATTCATATTTATCGATAGCCTACTTTGTACCAGGCACTTCATCCATTATCTTATTTATATTCTCAATAACCCAGTGAGGTTGGTAGATTATATCTATTTATAACATGAGGTTTTTGAGGTTCTACAAAGTGAAGTAACCTGCCCAGGATCACACAACTCCTCTTAGCTGTATCCCATGCCAAATTCTGGCTCTTTGTGATACTCCACACAACCTTTGGCTTGATAAAATTCCATAAATCGGATGAACTCCATTCTCCCATCTCTGTGTAGATGTGAAATGCTATAGCTCAAAGTAATTTTCTTTATACCATCTCTTTTAGAGCTAGTGGTAGCAAGACTGAACACATCAGCTCATACTGCACATGTTAAACCGTATCAAAGACTTCACCTTTAGCCTTTTCCACAACGGCACAAGGCAATGCTGAGGAAGCATCGTTGGTATATTCTTCTCTTCCATTTTTTCATGACCATTTCTCTGGCAGCCCTAAGTGATTCTACCCTCTGGATGCCCTGGGATTCTTCCTTTTTCCTAGGACATCTCCATCAGCTCTGCCCTCCCTAGATAGTATTCCATGATTTGGATATTTCCTTCCCATTCCCACCCAGCCACTTCCAACAAAAGCATTGACTTCCAGTGTTTCTGCCCCTCAGACTATGCTATGTGTTTCTAGCTAGTTAATAAAGTAATTCCATTAGAATATAGAGATTGTTAGATGTTAATGGATTAATAAATTATGGTGTAGCCACTATCTTCCACTATCAGTTTCCTCCTTGGAAAAATGAAGGGGTGGGACTGTAGAAGCTCTAAGATCCCATCTTTTTCAATTTCATTTTCAATTTATGATCCCTGAACCTCTACACGTTATTCTTACATTTTGACAAGGACCTTTCATACATAATGGGTCTTAATTAAATGACCACTCTTCCCTCTTTTGCCCCTTGCATGGAATGTCCAGGTTTAATTCTTGAATATTTCCCACTTATGACCCCACATTTATGTGAATGACTCCTAAATCTATGTTTCCAATCTGCTTCTGATCTTAAACACCATGTATAACTTGTGTGCTGGCCATTTTCATTTGATTTTTCATAGTCCCCCCAAATTTACTAAATACAGAGGAAAATCATCATCATTTTTATATTATCCCCACCTGCTCTTTCATCCTTACTCACCATTAATGAATAATGCCACTCTCCTTGTCAGCCCTGGAGAAATTTGCTAAGTCTTACATTGTCCTTCTTCATTTCCTACAACCATTCCAGTCTATCCAACATGTTTATTCTTCATCTTAAATTTCTCTTTCATCTGTTCTTAACTTCCCAGGAAAGCCCTTATTGATTTTATTAGAAATTAATGTAGTGACTTTGTACAATGACTTTTCCCCTCACCTAGCCCTGTTTATGCAAAATCTTTCTGTCATGTTTACACTACAGGACCGGTGGGAGGAGCAAATAAGATAAAGGACATGTATGTGTTTTATAAAATGTAAAATGTTCATCTAGTGTTGTTGTGTTCTGGAAGACAAAAGCTGATTCTGGGCCTGAATCTTTGTGCTGCTTCTGTGTCTAGCATGGTCCCCTTTCTCTCCCCACTTCTTTTAAAAATAATGCCCATTCCTCAAAGCCTCATACAAGCCCACAGCTTCCAGAAACGTGATCTGAACAACACCACCTTCTTAAATCCTACTTCTTTCTAAACACCTATGCTTTCACCCTTTGCTCTTTGTTAGTTATGTTCTTGACCTGTGGTTCGATTTCCTGGTTCATGGTTTGTTCTCCATAATCAGGTTGTAAGATTGCTTGAAGGCAGAGCCCATATCTTTATTCTTCTCTAACGCTTTTTAGAAGGTGCTCAAAAACACTGGATGATGGACAGATGGATGGATAGATGCACACTTCAGTAGGCATCTATTTGATTTGGCTTGAGACTATAAGTCTGGAACTTGCCATCTGTGTGAGAAGGATCCTATGTCCCTTTGTCAG
>PVJC01016191.1:0-34030 GCA_004026665.1 Murina feae | reverse complement strand
AGAAAATTAGGATGGTCTGCTCTATTTGGGATGGGTGATTTTCCCTTTGAGTAAATATATTATTATTTAAACATTTTCCAAATTATAATTAATGTGTTATAATGAAAACATGGTTTGAAAATTAATCCATAGGAAGTATTTCATCAGGGAACAAGGAAGTAATTCATTAGAGATTAGGATATTTCCTTGAATTCTAAATAAGAGGCCTGTGCCTTTCCTTAGACACTAAATAAAATTAGAATACAAATTTTGCATTTATACTAGACTTATGTTTATTTAATTTAAAATGCCTATTGAGTTCTTGCCATGTGCAGAACTCTGTTCTAGACACAGGAGATTATAACAATGAACAAAAACAATGATATTCATAAAAGGAGTTCAGTTCTGGTTGGTTTGGTCAAAGCCTTAAATAAACTCAGAAAATGAGAGAGAAAAAAATTAATTGCAAGACAGAATTAGGTGAACACATGAAGTACACTGAAGAAAAAACATTCACCGTTGCTGATTCGTGATCATGGAAGACTATTGCTATTTGAGTTGTGTAATATATGTTTAAACAGGGAGAAAATGGGACATTTATGGTAAATGGAACAGCTGAAGCCAGGCTGTAAAGTTGTGAAATTTGTTCAGGAAGTAAAGAATGAACTTGCTGAGTAGCTGGAGTATGGGGTCCATAGAAGCATAAATAAGAGAAGAGATTGGAGTCATGACCTAGAAATATCTGAATGCCAATTGAGGAGTCAGAATTTTATCCCATAGCCTTGGCAAGTCATCTTGGGGAGGGTGTATATAGTTATGGTTAAGAAGAGATAATTAGGACTATATATTAATGCCTCAGTGGAAATGTAATCCACTGTGTTAGCTCTACATGATGAAGCATACTTTTTTTTATATTGGTTCAGTCTGCTGAGTTCTTCCTTCATCTTAAAATTTCAAACTGAATTTAACATTCTTTCCTAACATTAAAAAATCCAATAAAGATATAAATACCATTGGCAAAGTGTTCTATGGAATGTTTAAATATACTTGGCATCTTGTCTCTTCAGCACTTGACTCTTCCACAGCCTCTGTCTTTCCCAGTTTGGCTCACTGATTTTTCCACCAAGAGGATAACCTACCCTTCATCTTCAATGCATCCTAAAATAAAATAAGGCTTCCGACTCACATTTTCTTCATTCTGCTGAAAATTAGTATTTGGGCGGTCTTTGTGTTGTTTTTTTCTGGGCTCTTTGTCTGCCAAACATACCCAGAATCCAGTTCCTTATGATGGTATTGACCCAGGAAGGGTATCGCCAGCTGCTCTTCCTGTCACTGCCCCCTCTCAGCCTTGGAATTGAAACCCACTCCTAGAACCCACTCCTAGAACCCACTCCAATGCCCATGGCCTTGCTGCCTACAAGCAAAGGGATCTTGCTTGCCTATCACCCCACTTCTTCTGTAATTCCTACCCAAATCCCATTGCTAAGAGTTATCTGAGTATATCCACAGCCAATCTCTGCAGCTGAGAGAGTTCTCTGATCCTGTTTGCCTATTGGGTAACATCCCTTGTCAAATCTCAGATTTCTTTTTCTTTTTGCATCTTTCCACTGTTGTTAGGTGCCATTGTACCTCACATACAAGTGCTATAACTAACAATCAGTGCAACTGTAGAATCTTGTAAAATACAGAAAAGTAGAAATTCTTTCACAGAACATCAACAAAATATGAACTTTTGCACTCCATGAATTAACATGATGATCAAAGGCTGTTTAGTCTACATTTAAACTTGGAATCAGAAGCGTAATGCTTTCCTTTAACTAAAGCAGGCAAGTAAACATCTGCACTACTCTATTCTACAACAGCTCTGTGTTGAGGCGACTTATTTCTCCTCATGCCCTGTCATCACTTTACTTCCCAGCCAGAGTTCAAATTGTACTTAATCACATGAACAAGCCTGGAATGCAAACAGAAAAAGAAGGAAAACAGATCAATTGATTGTTGATTGGTCTGCTGGCTAATCTCACAGCAAAAGCAGGTCTCTCTCACTTTATAAACACCTAATTTATGCCTTCCAATGTGTCAGAAAGGCCCAGAGGAACAGTATAATGGAAGAAAACAAAAATTTAAGAACCATTTTTTAAACTTTTTATCTTAATTTTATTTTTATCTGAGTTGTTAACTAATGATTTTAAGAGCTTAAATTTTACAGCATATGCTAGACTAATGAAGTGTTGCAATTCCCAAACCTGGTGGATCACAGGTTCCTCCCAACCCTCTGGAATGAACATCTCTCAGTGATGGTGCTCTGGCAGCTGTATTTTTAATAAGCTCCTCAGTGACATGAATAATTGTTATACTAGCAAGCACTGATACCAGTATAAAAATGTTAAAGTGATATTATTTGTTTATTATCTAGCTACTCTTTTTTTTTAATCTTCACCTAAAGATATTTTTTATTGTTGTTTTAGAGAGAGAGGAAGCACACATACACATGAGATAGGTAGATAGGGAGGGAGATAGATAGAGAAAGATTTATCTGAAAAAGAAACATTGATAGGTTGCTTCCCCTGTGTGCCTACCTAGGGATCAAACCTGAAACCTAGCTATGTGCCCTGCTCTGGAATCGAACCACAGTCTTTTGGTGTACGGGCCAATGATGCTCCAATTAACTGAATCACCCAGCCAGGACTTTTTACTGTATATTTTAATTGATGGCTTCCTTTTAGAGTTTTCTTTTATAATCAGGATAGCCTTTACAAACAAATCAACTGTTAATTGTCCAAGCTGGTTTGGTTAGGTGTTGATAGAGTATCAGCCTGCAGATTGAAGGGTCCTGGGTTCGATCCTGGTCAAGGGCACATGCCTGGGGTGTGAGCTCAATTCCTTCTAGGGAGTGTGCAGGAGGCAGCCAGTCAATGATTATCTCTCATCATTGATGTTTCTATCTTTCTTTCCCTTTCCCTTTCTCTTTGAAATAAATAAAAATATATATTTAAAAAATTGTGTTGATTATTGATTAGCTTTAAGTCATAGTTTCTACTTCCCAAGAAAAAAAAAGAGAAATATTTACCAAGTCTGAGGTTTGGACAGTGAGAGAAGTTAGAGAGAAAAGTGAGCGAGGAAATCTGATGAGGGAGCAGGAGATGTTTGCCAGCATTTGTAGAAATCAGGTGGATGGTTTTTATGTTTCTTTAAAATAGCAGGTTTTGGCTAGAGGAGTTGGTAAACCAGGAACTTTACATTTAGCAGTTGCTACAATAGTTGTTAAAATTTGTATATGTTATAGACAGAATATTCAGTCTACATCTCAATGAAAAAGTCAATATCATGATGGCAGTCATTTTTCACAATTTCTAAAACTTCTAATATAGTAATATAAAATTGAAAAGTCTTCATAAAAATTTCAGAGGATACTATTTGTTCACTGATCTCACCAGTACAGACAACAGAAGAGATGAGGATAGGCAAGTGGCAGTTAGGGTGAAAAGAGAACAGTTTTAGTAGAAACTTACCCCTGAGCTGGAGACATTGCCTTGAATACCATTTGAAGAATTCTGCTTCAGAACTTGTCCATGTGAGTCATCTAAAGCCAGTAATACAAACTAAAAGAATGAAGAGACTTAGCCTTCCAGACTAGGCCATGTACTTTGTGACACAAAGAGGGGAAAAACAGTATTCCCACTGAGTAGGCCCCTAGTATATCATTTGTCCTCTCACTGAAAAAGCCCAAAAGGTTGCATAGATAATCTCATCATGCCTTAACACTACCCCACTAATGCAAACTAAGCAAGGTTAAGATAATTTCAGAAGGACATTTAAGGCCTGCCTAATTATCTTATTTTAGTTTTTCACAGCCCTTGGTGCAAGATAAATTTCCTACTTATTTAATTTAAATCATCTCTCTAGAACATTAGCTTATTTTTCCTAATACTCCCTCAGTGGAGATGGAGACCAGCTGGTCCACAGCCCCCTCAATGGTATTTATGACTCTACTATATTTTGTTTTAAAACTCAAGGACTCTAAGCAAAAGTTTTCAGAAACTTTTACCTCTTTTCAGAATTTATTTCTTTTTTTGACATAAATACTTGCCGTAATAAAATTGGAAGCTGAGTGAATAGATGTGCACAAGACTATTTCTCATCTGTAATTTTGTTCTATTTAACTAAATTTCAACATATTAAAAAACAATTAAAATATGTATAGTTCTTTTGAATTGACATTTAAGTATTAATATTAATGATTAAAAAGGCCTGTGGAGTCCAAACATTGGGCAGTCAGCCCATCTGTTGCACATTTGAATTTCTAATTGGGTACAGAATTTCTACACAAATTGCTTTGTCATATGGAAATGCAATGAATAGTCTTTTGCCTCCTTCCCTTCTTCTCTTTCACTTTTTCTCTCAGTTATGGTGATTTCCTATTTGTTGTATTATTTCTGATAATCTTGCTACTTTACTCACCTCTTTATTACATAAAAGCCCACTATTTATTTCCCTCCTTACTCTGTCTTTAAGAAAAGGCTAAGTTGCCTTATCTTTTGACTCCTAAAAGAATAGTGCCTAAACTGAACATGTTGATAAACATCTATATATGTAAAAGGTACAATATGCTAAGTGTCTGACTGTCCAACCAGTTGCTATGATGCACAATGACCACCAGATGGCAGATGCTCAATACAAGAGCTGCTGTGACACACACAGAGAAAGGGTACCATGGACCTGGTGCCCACAAAGCAATACTCTGCTTCCCTCAAGTGGGACACAGTTCCCGCCACAACCCCAGAGTGACAGCCTACCAAATCGCAGCTGACACTGTGAAGACCCCAAGGCGCAAAATGTGGCCCACAGCCCAGCCCAGCCCTGAAACGGTCACTGTGGGCACTGGGTAATAACGTCATATAGCAATGCCTGGTTCCTCTCCCTAGCGATGACTAGCCTCCTTGAAGTTTCTTCAGCCCAGGAACATGACTTGCATTATAGCCAAGTGCAAACATTTCACACTTTAACCAAATGTCTGTGAAGTGTTTTCCCATGCCTTAGCTCATTTGATCCTCACAGAAGTCCTGGAGTAGGTAGATAGGAGACAGAGTGAAATCCTATTTTCTTTTCATTCAACAAAAAACAGAAATATAGAAAGCTTAGAAACTTGACTCAACTGAAAAGAAGTAAGAAATGGTGAACCTTGAAAATGACTTCAGGTTTTCTCACTGCGCAGAATATAGTCAAACACTGCTATAGTTAAATACTTTACCCTTTGTTCTCCCTTGTAATCTATAATAATAATCTGCTTTGTGTTGATATTCACTGTTGTGTTGCTGACAATTACCTGAAATAGAAGTTGGGGTGCTTCATTGGGCTGGAAAAAGTTTAGCTACATCAGAAAACAGGTTTAATTAAGCAAGTTTATTCTATATCTATAAAAGGCTAAGTTGACTCATGCATGCATGATACATATAAAGCTCTTGCTGGCGCCAATCACACACGTGTGTTTTGATCTGTCATTGTCAATCATGAATTTGGTTGATACTTCTGTTATAGAGAAAGAGCTAATAGCAATATTAAAATATTTCTTCTACTTAATTTCCTTTCAATGTGTACGAATTCTTTCACTGGGCCACTAGTTAAAAATAAAATAATCTTTTCTTTTGTAGTGATTAAGGAAAATAAAAGGAAGCTGGAGTTAAATTTAGTCATTAGGTGACAAAGAACAAGCCCTAATGCTATGCTTTGGGAAGTATATGGCTCCTTCTGATCTTGCAAAGATGGATGTAAAGGCTTCACCCCTTTCCTTTATCTCTACCTGTACCATTAATAAAACATTTTTCTGGGGACTGAGGATACAAGAAAATAGGAGATTTTTATTTCTTTAAGTAATGGGATCATAGGAGAGGAAAGAAGTATAACTTGATCTGGCTTTAGAATGGATCAAATCTCAGATTGCCTAAGAAAGACAAGTGAAACCACCCAAGGTAAACAACTGCCTATTTGGGGCCATCAGGAAGGTTACTGTGCTGTGTTAAGATTGGTTCTAAGGTTTCCAGTGTAAATTAGTGGGTGACAGCAGCTTCATATGTGTGACAAGAAACCACCTGGGAGGACTGTTTGTTATGTCAATGCTTCCTAGGTGAATTTTCACTCCTTGTGAAATTATAAATTAATGTGTGGTGGTTCAAATTTGATTTCTTAATGAATTGTAGTAAATGAATGGTGTGCTACATTTTCTAAATAACATTCCTGCCTAAACACAATAGGACATCATGCTGTACTGGGGGATTTCCCCCTCTTCCGAATGGTTATTTAGGAAATGAGCCATAAACTCTATGTGCACAAGTGTACCATAAAAAGCCCATTAACTCAGGTGCAAGTGAAATGGATCTGACTACCATGTGTCTAGCATGCCATCTCAAAAGGTGCTACTTAATAGCATTTCTGACATCACCTTGAGCCCCCCCATGAGAAGGAAAAATGAGAAGGGGGAGATCCCCCACCCCCACTCTTAGCACGTCAAGCAGCATTTTGTCAAAAGCAAAGCAAAGTCAGGATTTAAAAAAGCAACAACATGATATATCTTGGTCTTTTTCCAGAATCAGAAAGTTCTCGCCAAAAAGCAAGAAACAGTATCTGAAATGTTTGAAAGGCAGGGGGCTGCGCCAGCCGTCATCCGCAAGGTTACTTGAGATGGGGATGAGGAGTTTCTGAATGATTGGCATGACTTGTTGCCATTATCAATTAAGGATCAGAGAGCTCACTTGTTATGCCTGGCCATTTTATCCAGGCCAGCAAGGCAGCATTTTTCCATGATTGAGAGTGTTTAAGGTCTGTATAGCATAACTAAGCACAGAATCGCTCTAAATGCAACATTAAGTTTAGTAGAATTTGCTTGACAACAGTCATTGGATGTAAGCCCAGGCCATGGAGAATGTACCAGTTATCACACAATTCGGTCTTGATCATTGCTCCCTCAGGTCAAACGGCACTATAAGGAAGGATACCCAGTGCTTCTCACCTCTGGATAAGTCACACAAAATGAAACATCGAGCATGGCCAAGCCCTGCTCAATGTGGTAGACATCGAGTTGTAGGGCAAGGTGCAGACAATGGCTCACTTGGTAGCAAAGTTGGTTCATTTCCTCATAACCCAGACTCTTGCAGGCCTACTGGAGCACTGAGGGAGAGCAATCTGGGACAAGGTCAAGAGGAATATGTATAGTTGGTATCCTTGATCACTTCTGTCTCTTATATGAATATGAAACAAGGTGGGACTATAGAAATGTAGGCAACAGCAGATATTTATTACTAAATAAGATGTATTTTATCCTTTCTTCCCTACTACTTCTAACCAGTTCAAAGGAACAAAAACTGAATATATAGGGTTTTAATCTAAGAAATACTTCTCTACACCCTTTTACTTTATGAATAAGTGTATAATTTCTTGGGAGGTGCACTGATCCCTGCAGTCCACTGAAATACCCATTTTAGGACCATATCCCCTATCTGATGAAACCCATGACATTGAACAATGGCCTATCTCATTCATTATTGTATTCGTCACATATAGAAGGACCACAAACTAAGCGAGGCTTTAGTAATGCAGCAGTGTTAGGACATTAAGTAACTAAGATAACTATATTGCCTTACAGATGTTGACATTACAAACAAATTGAAAGTAATAGATTTTTTTCTTTTATCCTTTTTTTTTTGTTTTGTTATTATTTTTAAAGTGAGATTGACTCAGATTATACAAGGCTTTCAATGACAGATTGAAACTTCATTCTATAGACAGTATGATATAGGATGAAAGATCCATAAATGCAGTGCTAATTTGGAGGTCAATGTAATGGCTTTAAAAATTCTATGCAACATATCATTTAGAGTTTATAGCTTCAGAATATTTGGAAATCATTTCAGAGAAAATACAGGGTGTCCTCAAAAGATGTATAAGCTGAAAATTAAATTTTAATAAACACTGCCTTTATAATTGCTCAAATTATGTGTATACATTTTTTGGGACACTATATATTCGACATTCTCAATTTAAAGATATAAAAATTGAGATGCAGAGAGATTACTTTGAAATTTGAAATTAAAGATGGTGGCTTGAATGCACCAGAAAACCCACTCGAAAGACAATGAAATGATCCACAAAGACAAAGAATGCCAAACACAAGAGAAATAATACTTCGGAGGCTAGAAAGCAGATGGCTGAGTGGAAACAGACTTGGTAGACTTTAGAAAATGATATTGTAAGTCAACAGTGGGAAAAGTGCAGAAGCAACTGGATTGACATATCAGTGATTCCACAAGGTGAAGATTGGGTAATCTAATAAGGTACCACTGTAAGTGGAGATAATTGTCAGATAAAAAATAAAATAAAATAAAATAGGAGACAGCCCCATTGTCATCTCCATGGGTGAGACACATGTTGAAAAAATCAAACAAATGAATATTTTAAAGGGATAACTGGGACAAAGCCTTGAAATCTGGCTCACTGTGCAATGTTTTATTCATTATGTGTTTAGATGTATTGTGTGTGTGTGTGTGTAACACAGAGATTCTTAATGACATATTAAACACTAATAAAACATAATCATGATATATCTTAAAGACCATCATGGAACTGAGTCATTATATGGAAATTTAAGAGAATTCCTGTTCGACTGCTTAGATATTATTTACATTTTCTTTGGAGTAACTGCATTGGTGAGTTTTGCTTTTTATTGTAGTGTGGGTTGACATTGAGGTCCTGGAAGAGGTATAATTTTTGTATCAACTGAGAGAACTCTGAAAATTGGGCAGCCTACCACAAGCTGTGGTCACATGTGAATTACAAGGACCCGTGAGAGAAAGGTCCAGGTCCACTTATGGACTCGCTGGCTACCAGGGTTATAATTCTCACACTAAGTGAGAAGAAGGCTGCTTCAAACTAGAAAGTATGTTCAAATTTCCTCACAGAAGAGACTGAACATGAAAAGAGAAAATTGCTTACAAGATATTTAAAAAGAAGTAAAATATTAAGGACCGGAAAATCCAAAGATTATTATAGGGAAAATGTTATCATATAAAAAAATATAATCCCTTCATTGTATCCTGACCAAACCCAAATTTTGGAATCTAATCTAATAAAAGAGTAATATGCAAATTAAACATCACTCTGAGACACCTAAGCCACGCCCACCAACCAAGCCATGCCCACCAGCCAATCAAAGTGGCTGTATGCATATTAACCCAGCCAAGATGGTGGCCAGCAGCCATGGAGCTAGAACAAACAGGAGGCTTCCGTTGCACCAGGGGTAAACTGTCTGTCTAGGCCAGCTGGGCCTTTGCTCAAGGAAACAATGTTTTAATTATAGAAGCAAACAGGAGGCTTCGTGCTTGCCTAGGCCTCAGCTCAAAGTAACAAAGTTTCAATTATATAAGATAAATAAACCCCAGAAATCTGATTCCAACCAGCCTCGCTGGGACGTTGGGTCAATGGGAGCTGTGGGCAGCCTGAAAATGTCCCTCAGCCCCTCACCCAGGCTGGACAGACACCCCAGTAGGGACCTAAACCCTGAATGGGCTGTGGCAGCCTGAAAATGGCCCTCAGCCCCTCTCCCAGACTGGCCGCACCCCCATGGCGTGAGAGTTTCCACTGGGGGGCTTGGCCAGCCTGCAAACAACCATCAGCCACTCACCCAGACTGGCCAGGCATGCCAGCAGGTGGACATCTGAAGGTCCCAGACTGTGAGAGGGCACAGGCTGAGTTGAGGGACCCACCCGAGTGCACAAATTTTTGTGCACCAGGCCCCTAGTTTATAAATAAAACACACAGAAAGCAAGACTGCAGGTAAAGAGAGAGCAAGAGGAGAGGGAGGGCAAGTGAGCAGGCACCAGTAATTATGAGAAGAGTTGGAGCAGAACAGACCAACTTACTGAAAACACTGGCTAACTGCAGAAGCTGTGGTGTCAAGAGAAATCTAGGAGATGCATAGGGAAGGAAAAAGAATTTGTTTTTGTGTGTGAAGAGATGGGGGGGGGAGGGAAGAAGAGAACTTTAGTAATTAATTAAAGATATGCAATGGAGGACTCTGAACCAAATTCAAAAACTGTCATCTATACCTTTTGCAGATTTAGATTGTGACCATGTGTTAGTATGTACTATGGATAGCTTTAGCTTTATACTTGTTACCTCGATCTAATTATCAATAGCACCTTCTTCACTTTCAAAAGTGTCTTGGTGAGGACAATAAATTATATGATCACCATAGTCCCAGGGCCCTATGGTGTGGGAAAGAAATTTGAAATGTCTTTGGAAGAGATGAGGAAGAAGGAGGATATAGAGAAGGTAAGGCATTCATTGAAGACAATTGAAAAGAAATTGCATGATTCTCTTTTATAAGAACTAAGAAATAAAATAATAAAGAGTGGATTCTAGAAATGTGTGTGTCCTAAGAAAATATTAAAGTGATACAACTCTGGAGCAAATTAAAAGTTTATTATTATTATTATTATTATTATTATTATTATTATTATTTACAAGATTATATCTCAGCCCTTGAAATTATCTAAAACACTCCAGGGAGTAATTATTTAACTGTAATTTCTCCTTTTTTTATTAAGATAAAATTTTAGTTCCTAGTCATGACAGAGAATAAAAATACAAATTTTTTTCATTTATTCTTGTTTCCCAAACATCATTATTTCTTAGTGTGTAGGAATATGTCTTTACTACAGTCACTAGCAAATTAAACTGGGTTGCATCTTGTACCACATAGCAAGTAGAGGGGGAAAGGCTATCTTGGAAAATCTTTGGCTAATGTCAAAACTCTAGTTACATAATAATTAATACAGATAAATATATAAATTAAGAGACAATGAATAGCTATATTATCCATTATATTCTACTTAGAACTTCAGCCAAAATTTAGTCTCCTGATGAAAAGTTCACATATGGTGACTAACTTGTCCTAATTTACCTGCTATTGTCCCCATTTTGGAACTGAAAAAAAAGTCCTACATCTGAGGAAACCTCTCAGTTATGACAAACTGACACAATCAGTTACTCTAGTTTACATTATTGAATTATTATAAAGGGACCAGTAATGCATGTTAGTATTAAAAATAGCTTTTAGAAAAACCCAAACTCTTACTGATGTGCTAAAACAATTAAAGTGCCTCTTTTCTTTGCTAGTTTCTTGTTTGCTATTTGTAAGCAGCATCAGAAGCAGAGGTGCCAAAAATCTTCATAAAAGGCCACTCGCCTGTAGTGGTGAGCCAGGTCCAGTAAGAAAGAGCCAGATACGTCCAGGCCGGTTTTGAAGGCTTAAAAGGTTCAGATAGTACGGATAAGCTTTGGATAAGCAGCCAAATTCTGGAAACATATCTGAACTTCCTCCAAGTCACAAGCCTTTTGAGATTTGCTTCTCTTTAGTCCAAAGCCACTGCAATAGCAGACCGCCTCTTCACAGCTTCACATGAGCAATAATGAGTATGAAATTATCGGAGGCTCCACGTCACACTATCCCCTCACTGTTTGGATAATGAAGTTCAGAGGTACTGAGGATAATCTCACCAGAGAGACAGAGACCAATTTTTACTTATCATTCTTCTGTTCACTTCCTTTTTAGCTAATTAAACCTTAGTTCTTCACAGGAAATAAAACTTTGCAACCTCCATAATGGTTTTGGCTTGGTAATATTGTATATATCTTTCCCCGGTTTGTCTGGAAAAACAGGAAAAGAGAGGTGCCAGTGTGAAGATCCAGAATAGAGGGTTATCTTGTAAATTAGCAGATTTTTCATTTGCACGTGGCCAGGGCTGGCTGTGCCATTGGGTCAATAGGAATGTCTGCCCTGGGTCTCTGGAAAGCTTTAGAGAGACAGGAAGGGGGGAGGGCTGGGGGGACATGATAGAAGACCAGGGAGAATTATAAGTGTTCCAATGGGCCAAGTAGTAGGCTATGGAGTGTGCTGTATAAGGAGAATAATAAGACAAGCCTGTTTTCAGGTTTTAGGCATATATAAGCCATATGGGAATTGTCTCTTTCCTTATCACTTTCATGGGGAATGTGAATTCATATTCACATGTAGACCATAACTTACTGTTTCTTGTCTGCTCAAAAGCATAATAGACTAAAGGAGTGAAGAAAGATGTTTTGGACTAAGATATTCCAAAAAGTTACACTGTGAAATCTGTTTCAAAAGTAATGGGTAGAAATTGTTTTTTTCCTAACAGATTTCTAAACAAATGTGAAGAATGGAGAAAGTAAAGAGAAAGCTAGATTTAATAGATTAATTTTCATACAATTAACACATTTAATCTATCACTTAGAATTTTACATATGGAATCCAGTAAAAATTAACAAATGTTCATATAAGATAAACTGCCAAGAGATGTGTTAATTAAACAGATTTGGTGGAATAAATATGCTAAAATTAGAAAGAAACTCAGCTGGAAATAGTACATTTGTTACTCCTACACTTTGGACAATCCTGTGATTTCCACACTCCCAATGGTCATATTACTCATTAATAAGGATTAATTGTAATTATTTGCCTATCGTGTGGCTGGAACTATTTTATTTATTGTTAGTAGCACTTAAGCTTAAAAATATTAGTATCTCAAAATTACTTTATTTTGAGCAATTACTGGATTTTGGAAAAGTATTAAAGTTGCTTACTATAAATTGAGTAAAATATACTTTAAAAATTTTGCAATAAACTAAATACCTCTTTTGCGATATGCCTAAATTACTTTCTAATTTTTTTCTATAAATCTAGAATTTTATTTATTGGATTTATTAAGAGGGTATCAAATTTAGATGAGTATAAAGTATAGATATTTGTGGCAAAAAAACAACATTGTTTAAAACATTTAAAATTAGAATAGTACTTAAAACCATAAGATAACATCATCTTTGAATAAGAAAGGCAGGAATTCAGATACTTGGATGGTCTCTAACACATCAACAAGCTCAATCTGTGACTCATGTACAGATGAGTAATCATAAACATCCAGGGTAAAGAAATGATTAATTTCAGATTAAACCAATATATTTCCATGACTATAATAATTAAGAGACAGAGGTATTTGTATCAAAATGATGTTAAATGAGTAATTGCAATGCTTGGGAAGTTGTTGGGGTTTTTTCCAAATGTAAATATTGATGAATATAAACATTGGTTGTAGGTTACATGAACTAAATAATATGCTTTCAATATTAATAGCAATTTTAGCTGGGCTACTTTCAGGGAAGGCATTAGAGCTTTGTATGAATAACAGAAGAAACACGAAAGAAAGATGTTAACTCCAATTAAGCTATTTTTATTTTTCCAATTCATAATGGACAAAGGGAGTAAAAGTGGGACTGGGTATTCGCGGCTCCCTCCAAAATATATCCCTTTGGGCTGGAGAAATCTAACACATGTTCATGATGGTTGCTACAAAAATAAAATGGTGAAAATAAAGCCATCCAGTTTCCAGATCTCCCTGTTTTTAAGATGTTCCGGGCTCCTGATTTCTATTGGGTCCCCAGCACTATTCTGACCTCAATTAGCAATGCACTGGCCAAAGCATGCAGGCAACACATGCTTCTCACTAAGTTTGTATTTTTCCCATGCTACTAACTCATAGTTACACTAATTTCAGATAAAGTGTTAAGATCTAATAATGGGTCCCCTTTCCAATATGATTTCCTATAACAATCATGTGGTGGGAAAGATATTTTGGAATGGAAGTAGAGGAATGAAAAAAAAAAGGGTGGGGAGGATGAGTTCTGTTCCTCTTAAGCTACATCACATGATATCGATAAGGCCTGTTAGATATCTGTTAGAATCATTAAATGTTAGAGCAGAAGAAAATGGAGATAATTTGTGGTACAGTCTATTCATTTTACAGTTGATGAAATGAAGGTCCAGAAAGGTAAGCAATTTTCCAGAGTCATAAGGATGAGACTCAGGCTTCCTGAAGCTCATATTTGTGTGCTATATAGGACATTTGTGCAGTGTAATCTGTTTTGAGTCCATAATTTCCAGGAAAATGTTGTCCTGCTCATATTCTCCATACTTTTAACAAGCCCAGATTGCTGTTATAAGTCAATAGAGAGCTTCTTCTTCTCCTTTCCCTCCTCTGCCTCTTCCTCCCCCCTCCTCCTCCTTCTTGTTCTTCATACTATCTATACCTATAAAAGAGTAATATGCAAATTGGTGTCACTCTGCTATGCCCACCAGCCAATCAGAGTGATATGCAAATTAACCCAACGAAGATGGTGGTTAATTTGCATACACAGGCTCAGAGGGAAGACTGAAGACAATATAGAAGGAAGCCAAGTGCTGCAGAAGGGAGCAAAGTGGCTGAGAAGGGAACAGAGCTGAGACAGCAGAGATGGTGGAGAAGGGAGGGAGCTAAGTGGTAGAGAGAGGAGAGAGGCGGCAGAGATGGGAGGGAGCAGAGTGGAGGAGAACGGAGGGAGCAAGGCAGCAGAAGCCCTGTTCTTGCAGGAATCTTCCTGCAACGGGCCTCTAGATATTATATATAATCTTTAATACAACAATATTTTTCCCTGGATATTGTTTGTTCTACTTTATGGTAAGGCTAAAAAAACAACATTCTAACATTATTTGTTTATCATATGGCTAAATTTGTTATTTAACAAAGAAGATAATTTAAAAAATAAAATAATGGTATTAAAATTAATTATATGTTTAATATATTACATGTATGATTATATATTACATGTGTGTTGTAAGTATGATATAATTGTATGGTCTATATCATCCTTTTGAATTACATTTTCTTATTTAAAAATCAGTGAATATATGTTAAAACTTGATGAACCTTCAATGCAAAAATATATAATGGGCTAAAATGTTAAAATGTAAACTTATTTCTCCTCTCTCTCTCTTTCTCTCTCTCTCTCTCTCTCCCCCTCCAGATTATTGAAAGTTTATTCAGCTGCTTTTGATGCCTTCAACTATTTTTTCTAGCCATCTGTTGAAATTTTTTTTCTTTTATAAAAATAGACTGAACCTGTATACACAGCATTTGGGTAAAATAATTATTTTGACTTCTTGTTGATTGCATGTGAAGAGAATTTAGGCTTCAGATTTAATAAGCATATCAGGAATATTCATTCTCACCATCCACTAGACAACGGTTTGCATTTCATGTAACTGTTTTCTTTACCCTTCCTGTGCAGACAGCATTATTCACTATAAGCACCATTAAAGAACCAAGTGTCAATGAACCCAGCAGTGAGCTGGCAGTTACTTAAACAGCACGTGATCCAAAGCTGTTTGAGGAATGCCAAATGCTTTTTTTCCCCCCAACAAGTTCATTTCATCCAAAGAAAAAAATAATTTCATTTAAAGATTTATATTTATGAACATGTTATGAATGTTCTGGATGTTCCCTGTAATGTTTTATGAAAGATGCAGATGCATTTCCAAGAATCATGAAGCGAGCCAGATAGCCAAGGAGATAGTTTGGCCTTTAGTGGGCAGATCCAATGGATGGAAGGAGTGAGCTGAGCCCTGGAGAGGGGTTACACATGCTCGACTGCCCATCTTCTACCTGACATGGTTCCGTGGCCTTCCTCTTTGTTCTGACTGCTCCATCTCAACTCCCCCCCAGATGGGTAGTGGGAAGAGACCAGCTGCTTGGGGAAATAATCAGGAGTATCAATCTTAGGCGCCCTTCCCAATAGTCCAGGTTGGAGGCCAACCACCTGAAAAGATTGTTAGCCAAAAAAGAAAAAAGTTTGGTAGCCAAGAAGCCCTTCTCCATCTCTGCTGAGCTCCTCTCTGGAGCTGGTTGAGAACAGAAGGCCAAGAACAGCAGAAGGCTGCCCCTGAGAGAGGGCGGGAGAGGCTCCAGGGAGGAAAGCTGAAAGAGGATTCAGGCATCTACAATAAATGTTCCTCCTTTCCCAGGCTTTGCATGGTTATCTATCATTCTGGTGGAAGTAGAAATGCTGTCATAGGGACTTTTCTTTATAATTTTAATTTTTATATATTTTCTTTTTCATTTCTTAATTTGAGTAACTTGCTTGGTTAAAGCATGTGGCTAAGTGGAGAGGATGAAATAACTGGTGCCTAGAAGGATCTGTCAGTGTTCCCCAGAGAAGACCTTTGTATTTATATGGCTGGAGTCTGTATCCCTAAATCTGACAAGCTTTCTGATGCTATGGAGTTGGTTAGAAAAGTAACCAAGGAAAATGTGGTAAAAGGTGAAACATAAAACACTGCCTATTCTGGAGGAAACAACATAGTGTGTATCTTTTTATGGTAGATGACTTTAATGTGTGTTTTCACCACCACCAAGCACTTCTCCAGTTCTCAGTGAACACCTATGAGGCAACCTAAAAATCTACGTAACTCAATTCTGACACTATCTAGAGATAGCATCAGATCCTACAGGACAAGGGCTCAATTTTACAAGACCACCCCCCACCTTATATTCCAGTCACAAGTCCAGATTTGTGGCGGACTGGCACGGCCATGGCATACTCAGCCCCAGGGCACCTTATGTGGTGAAGGATTAGAAAAGACAGACAAGAGAAGAAAGCTGGGTCTCAGTGGGATGGAGAGAGACAGTGCCCCACCGAGACCCAGCTTTCCTCTCTTGTCTGTCTTTTCTAATCCTTCACTGCCCCCACCGGACCTGGCTGAGCTGGTGCGGCACACAAGGTGCCCTGGGGCTGAGTATGCCATGGCCGTGCTCAGCCCCAGGCTGAGCAGCCACATATGGCACCCGAACAAGGACCTGAGCTCTGGAAACAGGGACTGAGTACAGGGCAACTACAATTGGAAGGTTAAAGGTGACTCCAGTAAGGCGTGTGCAGAAAGCAAAAGTAGAAAAATAAAAATAAAAGCTGAAAGCAAAAGTAAGGTAAGGAGCCGAGGGTTGGTAGTAGCTCAGTGTAAAACTTGGGAAATTCAGGGTCCTAGGAAGCAGAACCCTAAAAACAATGCTTATTGGGGCATTTTTAAATGTCTTAATTAAAAAGTAAGTGGTAGAAAATAAGTGGTAGAAATAGAGAAATAGCAGTAGAAATAACTGGTAGAAATAAGCAGTAGAAATAGAGAAATAAGTAGTAGAAATAAGTGGTAGAAATAGGTAGAAAAATAAAATAGAAAATAGGAGATACAAAATAAGGTAGAAATCTCCTAGGTTTTGTTTAAAATAAGCAGTAAAAATAGAGAAATAAGCGTTAGAAATAGAGAATTGGGCGGTAGAAATAAGCAGTAGAAATAGGAGGTAGAAATAGAAAATAAAATAAAGCAGAATATAGGAGATACAAAATAAGAAATTTCCTAGGTTTTGTTTACGCCATTGTAAAGCAAAAAATGGCTGTTGTTGATGTTGTTTGAGGAAGTAACTTTTATTTCTGAACTAGATTATAAGCTCTTCTGGCAGTTGCATTGCTTCTGGGCTTTGGTTATTTCTTTCTTGTGTGACCTGATAGCTCCCTGGGACTTTGGGTCTGGTGAGAAGGGACCAAACTTCCACCAGTGCAGATGAGGCTGATTTGACTGGGACTAGTGGCAACTCAGTACTAAGGCCAACCATCCAAACACCCTGATCCAGGGGACTAGTTTGCATCAAAAACATCTTTGTATCAGCAGCATCTTACTGACCAAGGTGTCAACATGGAGTCAGATGAAAAAGATGATGACTGAGGCCAAACAGATGTTAGAAAAGCAAGAAGTGGAATCTATGCTAGCGTGAACTGCTAGTTTTCTGTAAAGTCTTGCGGAGCTAAATCTAAAGACTCTGAGTAAAATATCCTGAAAATGTTAACACATCTGAAGTTTGTTTTTTCTCTTATTGCTGTGTTGCATTGGCATTGTTTTGTTATTATTAATAGCTAGAGTTTTGTTCTCTCTTGTTACTGTACTAATATTGCTGTGTAGTTTGTTTTGTTAAAAAGCCAGAAGTTATATTTTGGTTATGCTGAATAATTTGCCTAGAGTTTTTGGTGTTGTAAATAGAAGTGTTTAAAAACAAAAGAAAAGGGGGATATGTGGAGAGCGGCTACAGTGTTTGGACAGTTTCAAGCCTCAGACTAATGAGAGGGCACTGTCCTCTCATTGCCCTGTGCAAGTCCCAGCTTGGAGGGCAGAGCCCTCCCAGCACAATTATAGCCAACAGCTATGGTTGTAAGCTTGAACCCATGGTCTGAACACATGGCCCCACATGTCTGAGTAATGTGGGCTTGATAGAATTCAGGTGCATGTAGTTGAGTAGGCCATGAGAGTGTTGTAAACATCTTGATCACACCCTTACTTTGTCTCATGGAATCTATCTATACTAATAAAAGCGTACTATGCTAATTAGACTGGGACACCTTCCAGGAGACCTTCTGGATGTTCTTCTGGACAAAGCCATGGTGGTGGGGCTGAGGTAGAGGCAGTTAGGGGCCAAGAGGGCAGGGCAGTTGTGGGTGATCAGGCCAGGATGGACGGCAGTTGTGGGTGATCAGCCCAGTGGGGGAGGGGAGCTGTTGGGTGTGATCAGGCTAGTGGGGGAGAGGCAGTTGGGGGTGAGCAGGCTGGCAGGGGGGGCCAGTTGGGGGCAAGCAGGCCATCCGTGGGGGTTAGTTGGGGGTGATGAGGCCGGCAGGGGTGCAGTTGGGGGTAAGCAGGCTAGCAGGCAGAGTGATTAGGGGCAATCCAGCAGGCAGGCAGGTGAGCGATTAGGAGCCAGAGGTCCCAGATTGTGAGAGGGATGTCCAACTGCTGGTTTAGGCCTGATTCACAGGATTTAGGCCTGTGGGATCAGGCCTAAACCAGCAGTCAGACATCCTCCGAGGGGTCCCAGATTGGAGAAGGTGCAGGCTGGGTTGAGGGACATCCCCCTTCCCCCAACCTCGTACACAAATTTCATGCACCAGGCCACTTGTCTGTCTATAAAATAAAGACATGGCTTGTAGTCCGTGGCGCTGTCTCTCTCCATCTGAGAGGACAGTGTCCCACCGAGACCCAGCTTTCTTCTCTTGCCTGTCTTTTCTAACCCTTCACCACCCCCACTCAGGCTCACCAAATCTGGCTGAGCTGGTGTGGCACATAAGGCGCCCTGAGGCTGAGTATGCCATGGCTGTGCCAGCCCGCCACACAGACTGTTACTTGTGCTTCTGATTAGTTACAAATCAGAGGTCTCTGTTAATGGAACCCCCTCGTTGGGTTCTAGTATATTAATTTGGTAGAATGGCTCACAGAGCCCTACTTACTAGATTACTGGATTAGTACAAAGGATATTGAAGTATACAAATGAACAGCCCGATGAAAAGATACGTAAAGCAAGATCTGAAAGGGTCCTGACTACAGGAGCTTCTATCCCCATGAAGTTTGGAGTATGCCAACCTGGAAACTTTCTGAATCCTGTAGTTCAGGAATTTGTATGGAAGCTTGGTTCACTAAATAATTAGCCACTTAAACCTAATCCTCAACCCCTCTCCCCTCCCTGGTGGTGTGGGGGTGGGGGTTTGAAATTGCAACCCTCTAATTACATGGTTGGTTCCCTCTGCAACCAGCCTCCATCCTTAAATTACCTAGGGGACTTCCAAAAGTCAATTCATTAACACAATTCATGCGGTTAAAAGGGGTTTGTTGAATAAAAAGATAGCCGGTTTCACTTGTTTGTCTTTGGAGTACTGCCAGGATCTCAAGAACTCAGGACAAAAGACCAAATATTGTAACAAAAGATGGTCCCATTGCTCTTATCCCTCAAGAAATTCTGAGGGATTTGAGACCTGTGAGCCAGGAACCTTGACTGAAAAACAAAATACATATATATTTATAAAAATCACAATATTGCAGTGACTTAACTTGGGTTTCCCAAAAAGGATGACCTAGGACCAGAGCTTTTGAATGGGTAGTTTATTTTGGCAAATTATATTTTAGGAAAAGTGAAACAGGGCAGAAGGGAAAGATGAAATATGGCCTGTGAATTGGCTGGTCACCTCTAGGACTCTATCTTGCTGGAAATCCTCTGAAGAGCTTTATAGAAAGCACCTCAAAATTGCTTGAAGAACTAAGGAGGGGTATATATACTTCCATTCCTCAAGGTCAAGATTTGCATAACAGGGTGGGGTGGGGTTAAAACTCCCTTGAACTCTCAGGTTCACGTTCATTCTAATAGTTGAGGGAGTCAGCACGAAACCCACAAAGTGTCTGTGCCACAGAGAAGCCTCAGGTTTGAGAAGGAGATACAGGAGGTACTGCTAAGGCAGGTGCTTTCAGAATCCACCCTTGTGCCTCTGGATGCTCAGCACCATCTGGAATAGGAAAGTGCACCCAGTGAGTGTGAGGTATGGCAGAGAAGGTGTCCCAAACAACAGATGTCAGCATTGCCTGGTGGAACTGTGTCCACCATATATTCACCCTCTCAGCTAGCTCTCTCATTGCTACTTACTGTTTCCTCTCTTCGGGCCTCCATTCTCATCCTCAAATAATGCCCTAGATTTTTAATTTTATTTAGAAAATAGAATTAATTTAAAAATCCATTCCTCATGTTTCCACCATCAAATCTAGGATCTTATATGCACCAGGACCCCCTGTGAGCTTTCTGTCCTCTTATTCTAAGCCAATCACTACATTTGGGCAGTGACTCCCTCCTCTCACCTACAACGATCTTTACCCTTGTGCTCTCCTTCTCTCTCCTATATCATTACTTTTTCCTTCTTTGCTGGATCATTCCCATCAGTGCATAAACATGCTTCAATATTTCCAATCTCAATAGTAAAACAAATCCTCCCATATCCTCATGCTTCCATCTAGCTAGATACTTCCATCTGTAGCCCTTTATGGTAAAATTCCTCTAAGAAACTATTTTAGCCCAACCAGTTTGCCTCAGTGGATAGAGCCTCAGCCTGCAGACCAAAGGATCTCGGGTTCGATTCCAGCCAAGGGCACAGACCTCATTTGCAGACTCCTCCCCAGCCCAGGCCCTGGTCTGACCCTGGTCAGGGTGCCTGCAAGAGGCTACCAATCGATGTGTTTCTCTCACATCGATATTCCTCTCTGTCTTTCCCTGTCTGTTCCACTCTCTCTAAAAATCAGTGGAAAGATAATCTCAGGTGAGGATAAAAATCTATTTTCATTTTTGCTCACACTCCCTCATCCCTCATTTTGTCTTGAACACAATTCCAGTCTGATTTTTATTCCTAGCCCTACACTGAAATTAATCCTGCCCCTAATTTACCAAATCCAATGATCAATTTTCAATCTTTTTTGTCTTCTTGATAACATTTAATGTAGTGGATTTATGTGGTTTGTCTGTCCTTTTTAAAATGTTTTCTTCTCTTAGCTTTTAGGACTGCATATTTGATATTAGAATATCCATGGCTCACTCTTCAAAAGACTGGTTTCTTTACAGTCATTCCCTGAGTGATTTCATTCAGATTCATGCTTTTAAACATCATTTATATATGGTTGATTCCTAAATGTATATCTTCAGTTCTGACTTCTCCCCTGAACCTTTATCTCATATAATTAACCACTTGGCTATCTAATGAGTGTTTCAAAGTTAACATGTCTAAAATAGAGTCCTTCAATTGTTACTCCAATCAATGTTAATGTTTCTAAACTTTGTAAAAAGCTCCGCATTCACCAGGTGCTCAGGACAAAATTGTTCTAGGGAACATTCTTGATTCCTTCCTACAATAGCCTCATAACTGACCTCTGCTTCTGCTTTTACTCCCGTCAGTACATTCTCCTCTCTAGAGCCAGAGGAATCTTCTAAAAATATAATTCAAATCATGTTACTTCCCTGCTTTATAAAGTCCAAAGGCTTTCCAGCATTCCTGTAAAATCGGTAAACCTACAGGGTTGTGCATGATCTAGTTTCTGGTTAGCTCCTCCGTGTGGTCTCTCACATATTACCGTTTACTTCACTTTAACTGCGCTGGCCTCCTCGCTACATCTTGAACGTCCCATGCTTTTGCTTGCCCCCGGGACTTTGTGTTTGCTGTTCCCGCTGTCTGGAACACTGTTCCCCAGGTTTTCACCCAACTTGCTTTCTTACTTTATTCAGCTTTCTTCTCAAATATCGTCTTGTAAGATAGGCCTTTCCTGAACACTCTAACTAGAATCCTATTCAACAGTCACCTCTAGTTGTCTTACCCTATTTTTCATGCCATCATTGTGTTTTAACACTTAATATCTCCTGAAACTTCCTGTCTCTATCCCTGAAAATTAAGTTGCATAAGGTCATAAAAGCAGAACATTGTCTTAGTCACAGCCGACATGACCAGTACCTATAATGACATTTAGGACCACAGAGCAATTCAGTAAATATTCATTAAATAAAGGAATAAATATAGACCTCAACTGAAAATAATGCTGCCAAGTTATCACATAGTCACTTATTTGAGCCTGTAAACACACTCAAAAGCTTCCTAATATAAAACCTCATCCATGTTACTGAGGTATACAAACTCTTATAATAAAGAAAATATATAGCAGTATAGAATCTAAAAGTATCAGCAACATTCTTATCCTTTCCATATTACAAATGATTTGCCTTAGCTGATTTAGCTCAGTGGATAGAGTGTCAGCCTGTGGACTGAAGGGGCTCGGGTTTGATTGCGGTCAAGAGCACATACCTGGGTTGTGGGCTTGATCCCAGTAGGGAGCATGCGGGAGGCAGCCAATAAATTATTCTCTCTCATCATTGATGTTTCTATTTCTCTCTTCCTCTCTGAAATCAATATATAACAAAACAATGACACACACTTTTGCAGAGTCCTATGAAAAGTGGAGATAAATTAGATCTTTATTCTCTAAAGTTACTTGAGGACTAGAGTAGCAGTTTCTCAAAGGTTCATTCTCAATCCGCAGCTCCTTTTCCAGGCTCTTCCATCCATCTAGGCTTTCTGACTTATGTGACTGCTCAGGATCTTTTGCTCATCTGCTCTATCAAGATTCTACTGTGCATAACAGTAGGAAGGTGGACCAGGAATGTCCAGACATAGTATGTTTGTTTCTTTTTACTTCTAAAGGCAAGGCCCATATCACACTCAGATGCATATATATATATATATATATATATATATATATATATATATATGAAAAAGAGAGAGAGAGAGAGAGAGAGAGAGAGAGAGAGAGAGAGTATATTAGTCATCAAGGCAGCAAAATGAGGAAGAAGTGAGAACTAATATTTTCTAGCTCTTAACTGATCTTTTTTTGGCCCTGAATACTAAGACCTAAGATCCAAAGAGTTTAGAGGAGGAAGGGAAATAAAGGCCTTTGACCAGCTTTAATTTTAGGCCACTCAAGCCAATTTAGTCTGACCTAAAAGGAGTTTTCCCTGCATATAACATGGTTTTTCAAAGTTCTCAACAAAACCTGGGGTCATAACCCTTGATTAGCCATATCCTCTATACTCATATTTCCCTTAGGAGCCTAATGTGGAAGGATGACTAGATCTTCAGGCTTCTCTATTTCTTTTCAATAAGCATCTATCACCACTTCATTTTGACACAAATTACATCTTGCAGCCCAGCCCCTACTGCACTTGGACATAGAAGGTAGAAACATTGGGAAAAGCAATAATTGCATTAGCAGACAGATGATGAATTTCAATTCTTCCTTTTATTCTTTCTCTATTTGCTCTTTTTTTTTTTTTTATATGAAACAAATCTCTGTTGAGTCCTAACTACTTATAAGGCTCAATGCTAAGCACTGAATATAGAGGACTACACAGAACCAACGTGGTTCTTGCCTTTATAGAGCCTAGTTATAAAAGAGGGAATAGAAAAAAAATTCCAATAATTTTTACTCAGGATATTTATACTATCCAAAAGACGAGAGCTGACATATCAGAAGAGTTTGACTCAGAATAAGAAGGAAGTGATCAAGAAGAGGGTGAGGGACTCTGTGAAGGGCAAAGAAAATCAACAGGAAACAACACAGCCAATAGCCTGGAGGTAAAAAGGAGCTCAGCCTCCCAGGGGGAGAAAAAAGACAGAAGCTGGCGCAAAGAGAGAAAGGCAGAAAGGCCCCCAAATGGTGGACAAATTTGATGAGGTTGATCCTGAAGACAATTAGATTATACTAAGGAGTTGTGACTTATCTGAAAAACCACTGGAAGTAATTTCAATATATCTCTAAAACATTTTTTATTAATATGTATTACTGACAGTAGAAGTAAAATGAGATATATTAGAATGTGCCCCCAACTCTTATATATGTGATGGTGGTATCTAAAATAAAACTGAATTGAAAAAGCAAATAAAACCATCTAAGAATTAGAAATGCAAGTAGATTAAAATATATTCACCTTAAAGTTTACTTAACCAGAAAATTCAAAAGGTTGTCTTTTACCATTAACTAATTTAAAAAGGAAAGTGGTTTACAGTCACAGGGCCCTCCGAAACTGAAGTGAAAAGTTGAGTTGAGGGATTAATTACTAATTGAAAAGAGACAGAAGCTAATCATGTACAGTGCAAGCTGCTTTGATTTTACAACCAAACCACATGTCAACAACATATAGACCAATAACAGATAATAAAAATAATTTTTAACAGTCCTCTCTTTTACGATCTATAATACAAGTTTTATCTGAAGTAATTTCATGACAAAAATCATTGAAATATTTGCATGAAAGCTAAATGTATATATTAATTACAATAGTAATTATCCATTGGAGTTATGTTTTAAGAAACCATGGATAGTACTGAACCCTTTATATACTGTATTTTTTTCCTAGAAGTACGTACCTATGACAAAGTTTAAATTCTAAATTAGGTACAGTAAGGGATTAATAGTAATAACTTATAAAAAAAGAATTATAACAATATACTATAATAAAAGTTATGTGAATGTGATCTCTCTCTCTCTCTTTGTGTATATGTCTCAAAATATCTTACTATACTAGACTCCCCCTTCTTCTTGCGATACTGTGAAATGATAAAATACCAAACCCTTTTCCTAAATGTGTGTAACCATCCCTTACTTGCAGTCAATGGCCTGGTGTCACGTGTTTCAAGCTCTTTAGGGAGGAATGGTTACACAGAGATCTTTATATAGGCTCAGTGTCTCTGGTGTAACATATTGCTGTCATTGGAAACACGTTTTCTGTCATGTCCCCTATGCACAAATGTAATGCCTTTTCCATATTAACTAAACACTTCTCATGCACGGTGGCTGTAACTTTTCCAGTTTGAGGTGCCATAGCACAAACATCTTTTTCCTTCTTCACATATAGATTTGTTCTTAAAGTAGATCTTAACAACTTCAGTATGTAACTTTTTTCTTTCCTTAATAAAACAAGAACTTGCACCTTTTTCAGCAAAAGGCAGCTCTTCACAGCTTCTTTGGGGCATATCTGGATTGATACCATCACTACTCTTATGATTTGGAGCCTTTATTAAATAAAATCAGGGCTACTTGAGCATAAGCACTGCAATGCCACAATAGCGGATCTAATGCTCATGCAGGCTTCTAAGTGACTGACAGGCAGAGAGTATATACAGCCTGTATACACTGGACAGAGGGATGATTGACAGCCCTTGTAGGATGGAGCTGGATGACAAGAGATTTCATCATTTTACTCAGAACAGCATGCAATTTAAAATTTATAAATTGTTTATTTCTGAAGTTTTTCCAATTTAATATTTCAAACTATAATTGACTGTGAGTAACTGAAACCGTGGAAAATGAAACCATAGGATAAGTATGTAAGTAAATATATGCTCTATACTTTAACTTTTAATCTTAATTTTACCATCAATATGCAGACTTACCTATACTTTATTTAAATTAGTTTTTAAGATTAAGCAATTTTCAATTATATCACGGCAATATTAAAATTCTTTTTGCAAGTTTCAATTATAATTTGTGTATTCATTAGAAACCTAAGCAGTCACTTTATCCCAATTCCTTCCCATTCTCTGTGGCCAAGAATATGTTCTTGTAGTTGTGGCTGTTTCTTTTGAATTTGGAGCGCCTTTATTATGAGTACCAACAGTGAAATAAATAGCTGTCTGTGCTAAGGTGATTTTTTTTTTTTCTGTTCTACAGTATGTGTAAGTTAGGAGTGTGAGTTTCTGGAGCTGAGAAAAATTTACATAATTGCTTTATAAGGGAAATTTCTCAAAATTCTAGTCAAATTCGTGATTTCAATGTTCACTTCTAAAATATAGGGGCATGAAATTAAAGGGACAGTTCATCTAGAAATTTTGCTTTCGTAAACAGTTTCTTTGTTCCAACTATGATAAGAGCTGGGAATAATTCCCCACCCAGAAACACTGAGGTTACTTGGCCATAAGGTAGAAATGGCAAGACCAAGGCCGATACTGAGTGAATAGAAAGTCAATACAGAAAAACAGAGTTTATAGAAACCAGGAAATGGAGAGAGAAGTAGATGGCGAAAGTGAAAAGGCTGGTGGTGAAATATGTGCCATGAAATTATCATTAAGGAGGTGGTCAGAATGAGAGAAACAAAACACCAGAAACAAGAGGACCTTGGAAAGAACTCAATGCTTGTTTCAGCCGGCAAGACAAAGCAGTGCCCTGACCCCTTGTAAACTCCCCTCACCTGCCCTCTGGGGATCATGTAGTCCTTTCCTGCTTCTGGGCCAGGCAATTACCATAGAAAACAGCCTCTGCTTAAATCGATTGTTTCAATGGACAACTTGTACTTCTCTGCGCATAGGAATACCCTAAATATCCAATGATCTTCAGGTAGAAGTCATCATGAGTATAAACGAAAGCTATCCAAAGTAACAATGCTATCACTTTCCACTGGTCAAAAAAAGAGCTCCAAACATTCTCTTTTTTGAGCGAACAGAAACATTTAATTTTGCAATCTGAAATTGGTGTTTGTAAAGATTTTACCTTGATATGGCTTCTGGATGCCACAGGTGTCCAGCTTATTACATTAGACGACATTTATAAACTATAGGATTTAGTAAAATCAGTTCAACTGTGCTTTCCCTAAGATTAACTTCCAGAGCCTCTTCTCCTTCCTTTGAAAGAGCACATGTGGGTCTTTTCTCTGCCAGTCCTTTCCCTCTTTGTGAAGAATGGGAACTAATCCCTTGATGTTTCCCTTCTTCCTTTGAGAATGCAGTTTTCAGGTGTTTGCCTGGCGCTAGCTGAGTATGTAATGCAGGGTAAGTGTCAAGTGAGTCTTCCAGGCTCTGTGGCGCCTTGCAACTTCCAGCACTTGTGATGTTGCTCTGTAGTTGATCTGAGCACCCCCCAAATTTGATGAACGATAATACACTAACTTGGGGACTCTTCTTAGTCAAACTGTGGATGGCCTTGTAGTGCCTAAATATCTAATGTCTTAGTGGGTGGGGTAATGTGTGATTGGTCGAGGGAAGGGTCAGGGTTGATTGCGCAAGGAGGCTGGATGCAGTCGGACTTGGGTCATTTCCTCTGCATCCCTATTGGCTGGTTCAGAAAGGGGTGGTTGAGCAAGGGGGAACTTCGGGGAGTCGGTTTGATTTTACTCTATCAGCCTCAGATTTTATTCCAAGCATTTTTTCTGTATCTCATTCTAGGAAAGTTTCAGATTAGTTGAAAATATGTATAAACAACTTTGAAGTTTTTTTTTCTATAATTAGTGTAAATTTTTCACTCTCTGTTTTGCTGATTGAAAATACCAAGTCTGTTGAGATCTGTGAGTTGTTCGGAGATAATCTTGCACATAATTTTTTCATATCATTTAAAAAGAAGTTTTAAATCCAAAAAAATGAATTACAATAACAATTACAATTGAATATTTCTTGCCAAGTTGATTTAATAGCAAAACAATCTATAATACACCATTTATGAAATATTTAAGCTGCTAGATGCCTTTCTAGTTTAAGTTTCATTAAGAAGTTCTTTAAAGAAGAAAAAAATTGGTCTTTCTAGAACTATTTTAAGGAGTGTGTCTTGTTTACTGGGAGTTTCATCCACCAAGATATACCTACATTTTCTGTTTGAGGAGAATACCTCACTCTTCCTGGGCCTTCACAAATTCCCGGGTAGAGAAATGGGTGAGATACATGTGCTTCTATATGTATACACATTAAGCCAGAAACAGTGAATTTCAGAAGCACCTCCACATTTAGGACTCAGCTAAGGCATCAGAGCTTTGTTCTGCTGCTTCCTGTCATGTTGATTGCCCCAATTAATTTCTAAAGGTGTGAGGTCCTAACAGCAGGGCTTAAACCAGACATTCTCAAACTGGATCTTACAATCAGGGTCTTTTATTGTTTTAGGGGGAGAAAAGAAAAAGCCTGGGAATGAAATCTACGTTGCTCCGGGGATGGTTTTTTCCCCTGAAACAATTTCATATAAGCCTACTTTATTAAAACACACACACACACACACACACACACACACACACACACACACACATGCTCACCCCTGATTTAATTGCCACTAAAATAATCGTCTAGAGACTCAGGAGTGGGTCACCACACCCCCAGGGAACTGCAGCCTAGAATTAGCATGGCACATTACCAAATGTGACTGTGCTTCCCTCCTGGCTCCTGGCTCCCTTCCTTCCCTCACTGTCCCCCCTGACACTCTATCACTATTTTCCTTTGACAGTTCATTAAGGCACCAAAGTTCCAAGTTCCTCGAGAAAATGATTTTTTTTTAATCTTCTCTATTTCTCACAATAGATCTGACCAAAGTATTCCTTTATTGTCAGCTTGAACTTCTTCATGGGACCACACAGAACATTGCCCTTGAGATTTTACTTTGTTTGTCCTGGCCACATTCTCCAAGCTAATCTTTTTCCTATTTTTGAATCGCTCTCTTTCCTCAACTCTTCCTATTTTTGTCTCTTCCTCTTTCCTCAGCTCTTTTCTTGATTAGAGCAACTCTCCCCTCCCCGTTTGTCACATTCTGCACTGATACTGTACAGGGGACTGGGACCGTGCAAAACATCAGAATAAAGATTTTGAGGGAGGAACCACGTGTGGGCACTGTCTGGGTCACGGGAGAGATACAAAAAACTTGAGCTCATTGCCAAGACCCAGTGAGGAGCACAGAACTGGAAGATACACAAGTGTCAGAGGCCCAAATAAAGGGAGGTCCAATCAGTAGCCATAAAACGTCAGTACCAAAGGGGCATGAAGACTCCAATAGTTTCTACTCAGATAAGAAAAGTGGTAGAGTATCGGCCAGTCTTGGGATGAAAGTTTTTCGAGGGTCTGCCAGTGTGAATAAATGAACTCTGCGAGAGTGCTGGCACATCTGTTAGCAGGGCTTAAACAGGGATGTGGTTTCTTAGCCTCGCTCCATACTCCCCCATGTCCAGCTTTCTGGGGAAGTTTCACCCATCTAATGAATAAAACCCACAATTCTGTTTTCACTCAACACCCTGCCAGGAGCCATTGCTTTCTTGTCTATATATGATAAAAATGTATTCTACACCTAAGTTTCTATCACCATTTTCAGTATTTCTGTTTTTTCCCCTGCAGATTTTTTTCCCTAGTGGGAGAATACATTTTTAGGCTAACCCTTTCTATTTTTATAGCACCTAGTCCCGAGATAGCAAATAAGTAATATACCCAGGACCACCTCCATGGATTCTACCTCTGGCAGCTAGTATTTTAATCAGGGCACACTTTCCTGCTAAGCTCTGGCTTCTCCTGAGACTGCTTCTCAGCAGAGCTCTCCAGGAAACCACCAGCAATTTGACTGAACAAGCATCTGAGTTGACACATGCAACACCCTGGCCCATCTCTTGGTGCAGCTGGGGCAATGAAATTGTTCTGGATGGTGATATTAGCCTAAGGGTTTGGGGGAATTGCTCAACCTCATTACCAGAAGCATAGCCAGATCAATTGTATGATGTGAAAATATTGAGAATATAGACATTTGTAACTTGAATTTGAAAATTTGAATTTGTAACTTGAATTTGAATTCAATGTTTCTCTGTGACAGTTACAAACAGCTTGGGTGTGAATCTTTTCATTGAATCAAAACCTTAGCAAGAAGATTCTCGCTTTTTAAGTGGGAAAGTATTTAATCCTCTTTGCAAATACAATCCCAGCTCTCAACTTAACAAGATTGCCTACTGTGTTGAATTATATACTCAAGATTTTCTGTCCCCTAGAAATAGGACCAAGACTATTAATTTTGTATAGACCTACAGGTCAGATGGAAACCCCTACCTCTCTGGCAAAAAGCCAATGCATTATTCACCAGATCACCCAACCGTTCCCCTCCACGCTATATAATTATAACAAGTGTCCAGCTTAACATTTCAGTCTGAGTAAAAGAAGACATAGAAATTCAATCCAGACATATGACAGACAATAGGCAATTTTTTTACTTTCAAAATTACAGAGGCTTGGTTAAAAGGGAGAATAAACAATTATAATGTAGGGTGCTGACTTTTCGTAGAGTTAAATCATTGTACACCATCTAGATGTGGATGCCTAGGTGCTCAAACTTGGGGAGAAAACGGGTACACCTATTTTTTTGTGTTAGTTAGGAGCAGCTTAAAGAAGTTTGTTAGTGTAGGGACAGAAGGAAGGAGGTACATTTACTTAAAGGTTTTCACATGAATGTCTCTTTTTTGCCATCCTGTAGGTGGCAGTACTAACAAGGCTGGGGTTAGAGAAGAAAGGTTGCACTTCAGATTCTGAAGAGAAATTTTTAGTAACATGAATACAGAGAGAAATTAAGACATTTATTTTGCTTTTTAAATTGATTATAAATGCTGAAAGTCAATGTTACTCAAGTGAAAACACACACACACACACACACTCACTCTCACACACTCACACACACACCCTTCTCATTTAAAGAAACATGGCAAAGTTGAGTAATGTGGCATTACAGTTGAATTAGAAAGACCTGAAATATGATGTTCTCTGAATGTGGGAGAATGACTATCGTTCGTTCTGTTTGAAGTATCAGTTCTCATTGATAAGCAAAAAGAAGTTTAATTCAATGAATATTCAAAAATCAGTCTTAATAATTTTGGTAGCTGGAATTAAAATATCAGTCCCCATTTTTGAGGAGAATGAGCATAATTTCCTACATTATCATTATCATTCAGATTACTGAAATTGTAGTGAAGATAAAATAAAGCAAAAATTTAACCAATTAAGAGATGTCAAATACCTAGATTTTATAATTAACTAAACATGTATTGCTTGCTGGCATGCTAAAAGTCAGTGTTTCAAATTTGGTTTTGTAAAGTATAATTATTACTAATCACAAAATTTTATATCTGTAATCACAGCCATGAAATTAAGTTAATATTTTACAATTTGTTAACATATAATCCCTAATTTTTAAAATCTCTTTTTGGGTTTGCAAAAGAAACTAAATTTCTGAGCAGACATATTATTTCACCTTCAGCAGCATCAGCACTACCAGCTTGGGGGCAGTTCCTAAATAAAATCCACTTTATACTAATCCTCCCAACAAACAGAAAGGATGGTATTATTTCTTTCATTTTTCATTTGCACTATGAAGCTGAAGGTCAGAAAGGTTAAGCAACTTGTCCAATCTCATGTGGTAACTAAGGGCCAGTGCTAGAGTGTGAATTCAGGTGCCTACAGACAATACTCTTTCTACTTACTTCTACCACTGTGCCTATTGGCAGTTCTTATTGCCAAGCTCAGTGGAGGACACAACCAAACTAATGGATTCCATTATTTTCAGATGTTACTGCAAACAATTTTGTTCAATTCAACAGTTACCCATGTCTGTGCCCAAATTAATGAAGCTTTTTTTAATTCACAAATTACCAAGCTACAGATGCCATTTTTGTTGTTGTTGTTAATCCTCGCCTGAGTATATTTTTTTCCATTGATTTTTCAGAGAAAGTGGAAGGGAGAGAGGGAAAAGGTGGGGGGAGAGAGAGAGAGAGAGAGAGAGAGAGAGAGAGAGAGAGAGAGATGAGAGAGACACATCAATTTGTTGCCTCCTGAATTGCCCCCTGACTTCCTGCTACCGGATCGAAAGTGCAACCCACATACATGCCCTTGACTGGGAGTATAACCTACAGCCCTTCGTGGACAGTGAGGGGTGGGGTGGGGAGGCTGAGGTGCTAACCATTTAACCATTCTGGACAGGGCCTAATGCCTTTTTTTATTGGAAAGAAGCATTCCAGAAAAAAAGATATAAAATTTGTTGCCACCATCTGCATTCAAAAAGTAACAAAATCTCCTTTGAGAAAGTTATGCTTATAGATTAATTATGAAAGTGGTATTGCTTTATCTCTTGAGGTATTTTTTTACCTTGTAAATGAGAGTTCTATATTCCTTCCCCACCCCGAATTTTTAGAGAGATTTGCTTTTCATGTTAGCCAGTTAATCGCACTCCATCTTCCATCAAAGAGAGAAATTTCTTATATTTCCTCTATACGGCATCCTTTCTAGAGGAACAACAAAAACAGACATATACTACCCACGTGAGTTATGTTGTTGATATATATTCAATATATAAGAATTTTAGTCTGAATACCCTTTAAGAAAAGCATTTTTGTGGTATTTCTTCTGGAAATCACTCAAAAACCAGCAATGTGGTAATATTTCTCATGAAAATACTGCATTTTTCTTTCACTGCTGGCAGAAGAAAACCATGAGAAAAATTGCTTTCGCAAAAGGCATCTCTTCTCTCGCACAGCGTTTCTGAAGGAAAGCAGTGGAGCCTGAGGCAGTAACATTTAATAAGGTAACTTTGCATTCACAAGGGCCTTTGACCTATGAATCATGAAGTGCCTTGCAAGCATTAGTTACCTAATCCTCCCAACACCCGTGTGGGGTGGGCAAGTCACATAACCCAGATCTAGTATTCATTGACATTTTGTGAGCGCAGGAATAGCTATAGAGCCGTCTATTGCTAAACTAGTTGGTGCCACAGACGGAAGTTCGTTGTTAATTGTTCAGCTGGAGCGGCAGCTAAGCAACTCTGAGGCAAGTACAGTGTGAGGCACTTGAACTATGTTAATTGTATGCACTTCATAACAACCTGGCAAAGAATGTATTGTGACTGTCACTTCCCACAAGAGCCAAAGGCCGCAAGTCAAATTCAAGTACTTCATAGAAGGGGAAAGGATGTCTGGCTGTGAAACTTGTGTTTCCATGGCATTACACTGCCACTTCAATGCTCTAAGTTATGTGTTGTGATGTACTGAAACCCAGAGGATTCTATGACACATTTTTTACATCATTTTTTTAAAGTCTCTCCTGAAAGTAACTTTTTATTGAAAAAAAGAAGAGAGAGAGAGAGAGAGAGAGAGAGAGAGAGAGAGAGAGAGAGAAACATCGATGTGAGAGAGAAACATTGATCGGTTGCCTCCCGTATAAGACCTGATCAGGGACAGAAGCAGCAATCTGGATACATGCCCTGACTGGGCACCGAACCTGCCACTTTTTGGTGTATGAGATGCTGCTCTAACCAACTAATCAACCTGCCTATGGCTGACATCCTTTGCCACTCCTCCTAGCCTCTGCTTCCTGCTCCATGGCCAGATTGGAACATCTTTGTCATATGTTAAAAGGGCAAAATGATTTAAATTACTGGAAACAGGACTAGACAGGTAACTTGATCGCTTTGCACAGATTTTAATGAAACTTTACGTATTCTGCTTTCTCAAGTTGAAATCTAATTGCACACACTGTGTTTATAGATCATGAATACCTTAATGCAAACAACAATATCTTTTGGATTTAAACCTCCAAAACTTAGCTCTATATTTGGCACATACTAGATAGTCAGAAGAGATTTGATAAGCTAATAAAATCAGAGATCCATTTTACTCTTTGATATTCAGACTTAATTCATTCTACATAATAACATGTATTCTACATAATAACTTTTTCAAGACTACTAAAGCTAGACAAACTTTGGAATTTTTACAATAATTGCTAAGCCATTTTTCAACTAAGTTTTTTTATAATAACAAATACTGCACTATCATTTGCATTATAGAAGAGAAATACACTTCTTCACTATTTCATGAAAGCAGCACAGACCTTAAAGAAAACAGAATAGATGAGAGTTGAAGAATGAAATTAAAGTGTCACAAGGGTCTCAATCCATAGGTGTACCCTACATATATTTTATAATTAAGAAATTGTACCATAATTGATACCAACCATC